>VFSX01000164.1:67500-77500 GCA_016618255.1 Chlamydomonas sp. UWO 241
CGTCCTATTCATTGGTCTGCTGGGTGGGTGGGCTTCGCCGCCGCCGCCTCGCCGCCGCCCCCTCGCTGCCGCCGCAGCTACAGCGCGCTCCTGCCGGCTGCGGCGGGAGCACACGCCACGGCACGCCACGCGGCTCCATACCCATGCCACCAACCTATAATTAGAACATGTCTCTTTGGTGCCCTTTAGGTCCTCTATGCTGCAAAGCGTGCCAAGGCAGCCAGGGAACGCTCCTGGCCACCTGTGTGCCTCCCCACCACACCCCAACTGCATGCGTGCAGCCCCCATGAACCCCCATGCAACCCCCCATCCCTGCGCCAAACGAAAGTACGTCGTCCCCTCTATGCCTGTCTGGGGCGTCGCAAGTGGTAGGGCTTCAATATGAGGTAGTACGAGCCCGCTGTTGCAGTGGGAAGTCATTGATGACGGCCATTTCGTGACCTCCCGCCCTTCATGGCGATGCATTGGGTTCGCATAGTCCCGTTGCTTCGCTGTTGCCGCGCGGGGAGGCCAAGTGTCCCTTTCGCGGCCCCCACACCCAGCGAGCACCTTAATTAAGGTCATCCGCAGTGACGCTATACTCCGCGGCGCTTCGCGACTACACACCTTAATTAACCTTAATTAATGACTATACTATTAGGGGCTATATATAATCCGCCGACCCTTATGTGTGTGTGTGTGTGTGCGCGTGTGTGTGTGTGTTCTGTGTGTGTGTGCATGTGTGTGTATGGATCGCCTTGATGCCACCCCCAAACCAAGGTTCTAGCCCCCCCCCCCCGAAAACCACAATTTCCAGACCTTGAGAACCTTTGCTGCCCCGGAGGATTCACCTGCGGGCGCCGGCGACATCCTGCTGATGCCTGCTGCGATGCGCGCGCCACCTGTGTGTGTGTGTGTGTGTGTTTGTGTGTGTGTGTGTGTGTGTGTGCGGTGGGGGGTAGGGGGGTTAAGTGGTTTGATACCTGGCAGCGTCGGGGCCGTCACATTGAGGCATGCACCTACCCTTTTGTAGTCGTATTCTGAAAATGTGGTGGTTCCAGCATTTGGTAGACAAGATACTTCTGCACACCCGTACTAGATCATCCCAAAAGGTGTTACGACCGTGGTCGATTTTACAGTCTTGTTGGACGCCTCTAATGGCGTATTAGACTTGTGCTTGCGCACTCAATCCCTGATGCAGGCAGATACTATCACCCGCACTAGTCCACTCAGTGGAAACACATTGACTGTGTCCATCCCACTAGCTCTAGTACATGTGGTCGCGCCGTGCGTCTCTGTTCGGGGGAGCCAGCCTGGCCACCCTCCTCCTCCTCCGTTCATCATGTGGCGCACGCCCGACATGCCGCCAGCCTCTATGCATGGCGCTTGCGCTGCGAGGGCGCTTGCTGCCAGTGCACCTCCGTCGTCATGTGTCTCATGCAAGTAAGATTCGCCCTGCATGGAGACCCTCCATGCAGGTCACTGAAGTGCCCCGCGATTCGTGCCGTAGCTGCAGTCCGTAGGCCGAAGCCGTCGCCGCAGCCGATGTCAGTAGCCGTGGCCGTAGCCGTGGCCGATGCAGATGCAGATGCCCTGAGGGCGGACGTGTAGCCTATGCGATGTGAGTGCAGATGCAGGATGTCCCTAGCCGTAGCCGAAGCCTTAGCCGATGTCAATCAATAGCCGATGCCCATAGCCGGTTCCCTGGCTGTAGCGTAGCTGCAGCCTCTGCCCGGTGCCGGTGCCCGTGGCTGCGTGGGGGTACCGACGATGGCGGCGCCGACTCCTGCCAGCAGCCCGCCCTCCGTCCCCGCATGCCTCGCAGTTGCCTGCCGTATGACGCCGTGCCTCAATCAGCCACTAGCGCTCTGGATCAGGGCAAATCGGCGACATAGCCGATTTTCCAAAACCCAGAGTCGCGCACGCTGCAGCAGCACCCTGTCAGCCCAGTTGGTCCGCCATTGGCGGCGTCGGGGCGGGAGCCCCCAACGATTTTGACACCACTTGAAGTTTTGTGACCGTAAACAAAAAGTTGTTACAACCGGAAACACAATTTGTTTGACTGGACACAAAAGCTAACTGCACGCGAAGAACCGGAAAGAAAAAAACATACCCGTGGGCGCTGGAACGGTCATGCTGTAACGCGCGCCGCCCCGCACCACCGGCCCTGTGCGGTCCACTGTCGCATGGGTGGACGTGCGCGCGAGTGTTTGCGCGTGTGCGTCCGCGCTGTGTGGGGTGTGGGGTGCGGGGTGTGGGGTATGGGGTGTGGGGTGTGGGGTGTGGGGTGTGGGGTGTGGGGTGGTGGTGGTATTGGGGGGTGCGTGGGGGGGGGCACACCACCGTCGCCGTGCGGTCCACTCTCTCTTGGGTGGACGTGCGCGCGAGTGTGTGCGTGCGTGCGTCCGCGCTGCGTGGGGTGTGAGGTGTGGGGTGTGGGGTGTGGGGGCTGGCTGCGCGCATGTGGGGGGGGGGGGCAGCACCATTGGCACCGTGCGGCCCATTGTCGCATGGGGGCACGTGCGCGCGAATGTGTGCGCGTGTGCGTCCGCGCTGTGAGGGGTGTGGGGGTGTGGGGCGTGGGGTATGGGGTGTGGGGTGCGGGGTGTGGGGTGTGGGTGCGGGGTGAGGGGTGATGGTGGTGGTGGTGTGTGTGTGTGGGGGGGGGCAGCAGCACCGTCGCCGTGCGGTCCACTCTCTCTTGGATGGACGTGTGCACGTGTGTGTGTGTGTGTGTGTGTGTGTGCATGTGCATGCGTTAATTTGTCTGTCTGTGTGTGTGTGTGTGTGTGTGTGTGTGTGTGGTTGTGTGTGGTGGTGGTGGTGTTTGGGGGGGGGGGGGGAATTCAAATCGTCAACTCACTTTCTGCGTTCATACGCTGTGACGTCTTCCGATGCGCGGTCGGCTTCAACCGACACAGGCGCAGCGTTCGCGTCGTTCGAGGCTTGCGGCGCGCGCGTGGCCCCGGGGTCGCGCGCGCGCACGGGGTCCTCGCGCGCGCTGTTGGCGGCAGAGTCGGGCCAGGTGCGCGGCGCGCGCGGGGACCCGAGGTCGCGCGCGCCGGTGGCCCCGTGGCGTTGCGCGCCCGGGGCGGCCGAGTCTGTGGACGCGCGCGGGGCCCCGTGGTTGTGCGCGCCGCTGGCGACGGCTTCCGCGTCAAACTCGCTCCCGCCACCTTGGCGAGTATGTGTTTGGTAGAGGGTCAAAGGTTTTAGAGTTTTGGGTTGAAGGTTTTTGGGTTGAAGGTTTTAGGGTTCAGGGTCCAGGGTTTAAGGTTTCTAAAGGGTCGAGGGTCGAGGATTTAGCGTTTAGGAACCCTACAGGGTTTAGTCGGCAGCTACATATGCAGCCCTAACCCTAAACCTTGAATCCTGAACCCTACCCTGAACCCTGAGTTATTTGACTCCAGCGGGCTCCAGGCATGCTGTGTGTTTGTGGAGGTGGCAGCCGGGTGGGTGGGGAAGGGGATTGGAAGGGGCCTCCACGTCAAGCTCGTTCCCGCCACCTTGGAAAGTATGTGTTTGGTGGAGGGTTTTAGGGTTTTAGGGTTTCGGGTTTCGGGCTTGGCGTTCAGGGTTCAGGGTTTAGGGTTTAGGGTTTGGGGTCTAGGGTTTAGGGTTTGGGGTCTAGGGTTTAGGGTTTAGGGCTTAGGGTGTAGGGTTTGGGGTTTAGAGTTTAGGGTTTGGGGTTTAGGGTTTAGGGTTTAGGGTTTAGGGTTTAGGGTTTAGGGTTTGGGGTCTAGGGTTTAATTGGTGGCGCCAGAACTCAAGCAGGCTCCAGAAGTGGTGTGTTTGGTGTTGAGGTGGCAGTCGAGGGGGTCGAGTGGGTTGGGAAGGGGCCACCTAAACGTCGGACTCGCTCCCACCACGACCTTGGAGAGTGTGTGTTTGATGGGGGTTTTTAGGGTTTAAAGGTTTCTAAACCCTAAAGGATGTAGGGTTTACAAATTCTCAAGGACTTAGGGTTTAGGGTTAAGGGTCTAGGGTCTAGGATCTAGGGTCTAGGGTCTAGGGTCTAGGGTCTAGGGTCTAGGGTTCAGAGTTCAAGGTCTAGGGTTAAGGCTTTAGTTGGTAGCTACAGAACCCGAGCGGGCTCCAGGAGTGATGTGTGTTTGGTGTGGAGGTGGCAGTCGAGGGGGTCGGGTGGGTGGGGAAGAGGCCTCCACATCAAAATCGCTCCAGCCACCTTGGAGAGTGTGTGTTTGGGGGTGGTTGTAGCGGTGGTGGTAGCGGTGGTGGTGGCGGTGGTGGTGGTTGGGTGGTTGGTAGGGGTTGGTGGCAGGTGGGTGGTAGCAGGGAAGGGGTTGTACTTGGTGGGTCCAGGGGCGCGTGCCAGGGGGGGAGGAGGGAGCGTCGGGGACTTGACTCAAGTTACAAGTAACACGGGGTTTCCAGCTAAGCAGGCTACGCTTCTACTAGAGACACCCGCCGATACTCCAGCACACTTAAGTACTAGAGTACCGCCGGCTCCCGGCCAATAGACTACCGCTCCCGCCGGCTAGACTTCCCCAAGTAGTGGTCTCTGAGAGACATGTCTGGCGAGGAGCATATAGGAGAGGACCTTCCTCAGGGTCACAGTGGTGGCCTTGTGGCCAGT
This sequence comes from Chlamydomonas sp. UWO 241, assembly GCA_016618255.1. Classification (NCBI taxonomy): domain Eukaryota; kingdom Viridiplantae; phylum Chlorophyta; class Chlorophyceae; order Chlamydomonadales; family Chlamydomonadaceae; genus Chlamydomonas; species Chlamydomonas priscui. The sequence continues at coordinate 72,077 of VFSX01000164.1, forward strand.
CAAGCCGGCAGAGCCGACTGGCGCTTTGACTCACAACAGTGGAATGCGTTCAGTCAAGCTACTAGCCTTTCCTCCCCCACACCCCTGGTGTGGATCGGCGCAATCTGCGCGGCTATCAGCCTCTTCTGCGCAAGTGTGGAGCTCGTGCTCTGTGTGGCGCACATGTGAGTTTCCCCACATGCGCTCAGACACGACACAGGTGTCTTGCTGTAACAGCCGTGGAACTGACCTAGCGGACGTGCACAGCCTGTGGCGCCCGAACAGCGCATGCGCCTGTTGACGCTGCTGACCGTCTGCCACTAAGGGCCACATTGCCACACCTTTGATAATCCTGCATGCTGGTTGAAATCCCATTTAGGAACCCCCGTAACACGTAAAAGGTTCCCGCCCGGCTTTTTATCCTTTCCGGCCACGGCTTGGCATTTCTCCCCACTGGTGGGACGTCTCTTTTGGCGGTTGGCGATGCTCCTGCCTTTCGTTTCTGTTTCCCCACATGCGCCCGCCCACCCACTTCAACAAGCGTTTGCTGCCGCTGCGGTAGGGGACCTAGGGGTGCGCCCACGCTCTTTACAGAGTTGGGGTTCCCTACCACCAACAGACAGCCATCTCAGTAAGGTGCTCGGGCCATACACGCCGAGCACGGTCTTATATGCCTTTAGAGGTGTCCCTGACTGTAACATCCATCAGCATCATCACCTGCAACCCTGCAACACCAGGATGACACTCGCAGATTCAGGCTCTCGACGCGGGTGCAGGAACGCAGATTTTGACCCGGCAAGTGCCTTTAAAGTGTCATCTACAAACACTACGACCCTAAAACCCTAAACCCTAAACGTTGCGGCACCAGGAACTGTACGCACCTCCATACGAGGACTGCCAACACCCGTCCCCCTGACCATGGTCGTAACTGCCCCCCCTCGCCATAACTGGTTAACTGGTTGACGAACTGGTTGACTACTCATCGAGTGTACGGCAGACGTTTGCTGAAGGGCCTCCATGCCATACTACGACTCTAGGAATGGTGCGCACCTCTATGTGAGGGGCTGAAAGCAGCATGTAGGGCTAGCCCCCCTCACCATAACTGCTTTGTTAACTTCTCATTGAATGTACTGGCAGAAGTTTGTTCAGGGGCTCCTATGCCGTGCCACGAATCTAGGAATTGTGCATTCCTCCATGTTGCCTCCATGTGAGGGGCTAAAAACAGCGTGCAGGGCTGGGTGCCGCCCCCCTGGACAACGCCGTAACAGGAAACAACCCAGATGCAGGAAAAAATCCGAAATTAACCGCGTGCGAGAGACTGCCAAGCAACGCGTCGAGTTGGCCCACGCCCCAGGATTGATGTGTTGGACCCTCGCCCAGTTCGAGGCAGACTTTGTTATCAAGGGTGACATGCGCCTGTAGTACGAATTAAAATACACCATGTTGCGGCAATATGCAACTATGCGCACCTCCATTCGAGAAGCTGCCAAAGAGGGCACCAAACTGGTCCACGCCCCAGAGCTGGTGCGTTGACTCCTAGACGAATTCGAGGCAGACTTTGTTATCAAGGATGACATGAGGTTATTGTAGGGATTCTATGCCATGGTGCGGCAATGGGCAATAGGCAATAGGCAATAAGCAATAGGCGATATGCAACATGCAATGTGCAATGTGCAATGTGCAATAGGCAACAGTCAATAGGCAACAAAACGCACCTCCATGCGAGGGGCTGCCACAGAGGACATCAAGCTGGTCCACGTCCAAAAACTTGGGCCGTCTGTTGCAGTTGCGCGTTAGTGCCGCCTCAACGCGCACGCTTTCCATGCGGCGCCCGTAGTGCAGAGCCTGTGTGCGTGTGGATTGGTGGGGCATGTGTGTGTGTGTGTGTGTGTGTGTGCGTGTGTGTGTGTGTGTGAGAGAGAGCATGCGCGCGTGTGTGCATGCACGTGTGTGTGTGTGTGTGTGCGTGCGCGCGTGCACGTGTGTGTGTGGGGGGTCTGTCAACACACACAATCCAACCAAACACGTGCAGACCTCGCCAAGAAGCCGCCCGTTCAGTGATTCCCCTGCGAGCCGTATACCGCTCCGAGCCGGATTTCCCACTTCCCAGAAAACCACCCCACACTTAGTGGGTGAGGGCGTGGAGCGATGCGTTGGAAAGCTCTTGCCGAGAGCAGCACAGCGACATGCATTGCATGAATACCCGCTGTGAATTGTGCCTGGTATGAGCGGTCGAAGTTGCTGGAGCCGGCAAAAAACGAATTGCTGAAATCTTTCCCAGGGACCACTGCGCCCGTTGTTCAGGCCTCACGCTTGTTCTCTCTCTTGCGACCCGGTCACTAAACCCGGTATCGCCCACATTTTGTTGAAGTCGGCATTCACACTCAACCCCCCACACCACGGTTCCCACCTCATCAAGAATTCTCTCGTTGTCAAACTCTGCGCGCAGAATCTCGCGCTTCTGCTCTCTTGCTCCCCGCCCACCACACATACTGACCCCGGACAAACGTTATGTTTCATGCGTTTTGTGGTCGTCTTCGAGGATTCCCCACTCGCACTCCACGTCCCAAATGCATACTGATGAAAACCCGTCGGCGCCTCATCAATGAACCTCTCGCTGTCAAACTCTTCGCGCAGAATCTCGCGCTTTTGCTCTGTCTTGCGCCCTGCCTTTCCCCGTCCCACCCCCACGACACTCACAAACAAACACCTGATCAGGCTAGGCTGTGTCAAGTTTACTCCACACTACACCCACCCACAACTACCCCACCTCATCAAGCAGCCTCTCGTTGTCAAACTCGTCGCGCAAAATCTCACGCTTCTGCTCTCTAGCGTCCCGCCCCGCAGACATCCCGAGTGACCGCGTGGACTCGTCGACATCATCACCGGTGCCTGTGTGTGTGTGTGGAGGGGGGGGAGTGTGTGTGTGTGTATGCGTGTGTGTGTGTGTGTCAGGGGTTTCCTTCTCGATCGGGAAACGAAAAAAGCGTGCTCTGAGGGTGCGATCCCGATGGTTTCTGGTAGGGTACGTTCGGGAAAAACGAAGTGCGGAGGCGAATTTTCCGGGGAAAAGTGTGTAATCGTGGATTTTCCGAAATCCCGACGAAACTGGGAAAGCCTCTTCGGGAAAAAAACGAAAGGATGACTGACCCCAAGGAAACCCCTGGTGTGTGTGTGTGCGTGTGTGTGTGCGTGTGTGTGTGTGTGTGTGCGTGTGTGTGTGCGCGCGTGCGCGTGCGCGTGTCACTTGACCGTGAGGGTGTAAACCCCTCATGAGCAGCCACCCCACCTGCGAGTGCGAGGCACCATCCCAGCGCCTTGCCACAGTGACGTCCGAACGGCCCAGGCTCCTCCTGGACCTCATAGTGCAGATTCGAGTGTTCCTCGTGCGCCAGCCGCACGCGCAGCGGTGCGCGGTCATACCTGGTTCAGGAAGTGTGGGAGAAGTGTGGAGGAAGTGTGGGGGCCAGGAGTGCACAGTGTGGACGCACATTTGTATGCGTAGTGCAGATGTGAGTGCCCCTTGCGGGCCAGCCGCACGCGCAGCGGTGCGCGGTCATACCTGGTCCAGGTGTGGCGAGGGTGGGGGTCAGGTGTGAACAGTGTGGGCTCCTCCCTTTCCTCATATCGCCTACGCCCCAGCGTCCCCATGTTGCGCCCGCCAACCGCAAAGAAACACTACAAAACGCTTGTGGGAGCCAAAAAGTGGGAACGGTTATGGCAGCCAAAAGTGTGCACGCAAGCCCATCAGCACTTGATGCGGATGGATGTTACAGTCAGGGACACCTCTAAAGGCGTATAAGACCGTGCTCGGTGCGTATGGCCCGAGCACCTTACTGAGATGGCTGGCTGTTGGTGGTAGGGAACCCCAACTCTGTATAGAGCGTGGGCGCACCGCTAGGTCCCCTACCGCAGCGGCAGCAGACGCTTGTTGAAGTAGGTGAGCGCATGTGGGGAAACTTACATGTGCGACACACAGAACACGAGCTCCACACTTGCGCAGAAGAGGCTGATAGCCGCGCAGATTGCGCCGATCCACACCAGGGAGTCCACAGCCTGGGGTGTGTGGGGGGAAAGTATTAGTGTGGAAGGAAGTGTTGACGGAAGTGTGGCAGTCGTATATGTGCCCCATACAAACAAACCACCACCAGCACCACCACCGCCACTACACACGCGCACACGCACACGCACACGCACACGTGCATGCATACACGCACACGCATAAAAGCATGCACACGCACGCATACAAACACACGCACGCACACACACACACACACACACACACACACACACACACACACACGCATGCACACCTTTGGGGCTGCCAGCATCGCAATGCCGAGCAGCCAAAGCCACCAGTCAGCTTTAACGATGTCAGCCACCTCTGCATGGTTTCAGAGAGTGGTTGGTTGGTTAAGTGGTGGATTGATTGGTTGCTTGGTTGGTTGACTAGTTGGTTGATTGGATAGTTGATTGATTGGTTGGTTGCTTGGTTGGTTGGTTGGTTGCTTGGTTGGTTGGCTGGTTGGTTGCTTGGTTGGTTGCTTGGCTGGTTGCTTGGTTGGTTGGTTGCTTGGCTGGTTGGTTGGTTGGTTGGTTGACTGATTGACTGATTGATCGATCGATCAATCATTTGGTGGATTGATTGATTGATTGGTTGGTTGGTTGGTTGGGTCATTGATTGGTCGATTGATTTGTTGGTTGGTTGGTTGATTGGTTGACGGATTAACTCATTGATCGATCGATGAATCATTTGGTGGGTTGATTTATTTTTTGGTTGGTTGGTTGGTTCATTTATTGATTGAGTGGTTGTTTGGTTGGTTGGTTAATTGGTTGACTGATAGACTGATCGAATGATTGATCGATCAATCACTTGGTGGATTGATTGATTGATTGTTTGACTGATTGGTTGGTTGGTTGGTTGGTTGGTTGACTGATTGACGGATCAATCCATCGATCAATTGATACATAATTTGGTTGTTTATTTGTTTGGTTGATTGATTGATTGATTAATTGATTGATTGGTTGGTTGGTTGATTGGTCCATTGATTGATATATTGATCGATAGATTGCTTGGTTAATTGATTGATTGACTGATTTTCTGTTTAGTTTGTTGCACCCGGAGAGTGTGCCCATGTGCTCGCATGGGGCATGGGGCAGGGTTGCGAAAACCACTTGGGATAAGTTGTGTGTCACCGCGGGGGGGGGGGGGGACACAGAATCCACCCCCAAGAACCCACCCCACCTGCCCCCGCAGCTTTGGCCCTGATTTTTCCAAATCGCCAGACATCAAAAAATATGGAAATAGGCCAGAGAGAGGCCCAGAGAGAGGCCCAGAGCAAGGCCCAGACATAGTACATCAACGAGGAACGCATGCATGTTGTAGTCCTTCAAGTCGTCGTCGACGCTGCTGGGGTCGGGACCCAGAATCCCCCCCCCCCTCCC
>VFSX01000164.1:82500-92500 GCA_016618255.1 Chlamydomonas sp. UWO 241
TTATGTGCATGAGTCGTGTGGATGAAACCGACATGAAAACCGACAAAACAGAAGCGTGTGTTGGCCGAACGCAAAATCAACAAACCGGCTGCGAGTAATTCACCACCATCTTGGAGAGGAGGAGCGCAGCAGACGTGTGTGTGATATGCGTAAGGGCAAATGCAGGTAAGTCGTGCGAATGAAACTGGAATAAAAACTGACGAATTAGATATGTGTGTTGGTCGAAAGCAAACACAACAAACCGGCTGCAAGTAACTCACCACCATCTTGGGTGAGAGGAGTGCGACAGACGTTTATATGATGTGCGTTAGCGCAACGCATACTGAAAACTGTTTAATACAACTGAGAATGTAAACGAAGCCGCCACCGAGACTACCGCAGCTACCCCCGATTCACCACCATCTTGGAGAGGAGGAGCGCGGCAGACGTGTGTGTGATGTGCGTGAGGGTAAACGCAGGTAAGTCGTGTGAATGAAACTGGAATAAAAACCGACGAAACAGATACGTGTTTTGGCCGAAAAACGAATACAACAAATTAGCAGCAGCACCCGACTCATCACCATCTTGGAGAGCAGGAGCGCGGCAGACGTGTTGTACATCGCGGTGCAAACTTGACATTTTTCAATATAACTGGGAATGTAACCAGGAGCGCGGCTGACGTGATGTGCGTGAGTGCGACGCTGAAAATCGAATAATACAACTGAGAGTGTAACCGAAACCCCCACCGATATATATCTCGACACTACCGCAGCAACCCCCGACACACCACCATCTTGGAGAGCAGGAGCGTGGCAGACGTATACATGATGTGCGTGAGGGCAACACGAGGGCAACGCAGATACGTTGTGTTCACACAATTCACGAATGAAACCAACAAAAAAAAATGACTAAACAGATTTTGGCAAAAACAAAAAAACGGCTGTGCAAGTAACTCACCACCATCTTGGTGAGCAGGGGCGCGGCAGACGTGTACGGGATGTGCGTGAGCGCGACGCAGATGAGTCGTGCAAATGTAACCAAAAAACGACGCAACAGATGTTGCAGATGTTGGCAAAAAAGGATGCCCAGCACCAGAGGCTGTAAGTAACTCACCACCATCTCGGAGAGCAGGAGCGCGGCAGACGTGTAGGTGATGTGTGTGAGGGCGACGCAGATCAGTCGTGCAAATAAAACCGACAAAAAAAAGGAAGAAACAGATGTTGGCCAAAACAAAACAAAACGGCGGCAAGGAACTCACCACCATCTTGGAGAGCAGGGGCGCGGCAGACGTGTACGGGATGTGCGTGAGGGAAACGTGAGGGCAACGCAGATGAGTCGTGTGAAACCGAAATTACCGTAGAACCGTTTTGCCTTGCCGATTAAACAATTCGGAAAACGTCGCGGCAAGGCCGATTTCTAAAAGAAAATGCCGAAAAAGGCAATAACGCCCAAAGTTTTGGTCGAAAGCAAACACAACAAACCGGCTGCAAGTAACTCACCACCATCTTGGGTGAGAGGAGTGCGGCAGACGTTTATATGATGTGCGTTAGCGCAACGCATACTGAAAACTGTTTAATACAACTGAGAATGTAAACGAAGCCGCCACCGAGACTACCGCAGCTACCCCCGATTCACCACCATCTTGGAGAGGAGGAGCGCGGCAGACGTGTGTGTGATGTGCGTGAGGGTAAACGCAGGTAAGTCGTGTGAATGAAACTGGAATAAAAACCGACGAAACAGATACGTGTTTTGGCCGAAAAACGAATACAACAAATTAGCAGCAGCACCCGACTCATCACCATCTTGGAGAGCAGGAGCGCGGCAGACGTGTTGTACATCGCGGTGCAAACTTGACATTTTTCAATATAACTGGGAATGTAACCAGGAGCGCGGCTGACGTGATGTGCGTGAGTGCGACGCTGAAAATCGAATAATACAACTGAGAGTGTAACCGAAACCCCCACCGATATATATCTCGACACTACCGCAGCAACCCCCGACACACCACCATCTTGGAGAGCAGGAGCGTGGCAGACGTATACATGATGTGCGTGAGGGCAACACGAGGGCAACGCAGATACGTTGTGTTCACACAATTCACGAATGAAACCAACAAAAAAAAATGACTAAACAGATTTTGGCAAAAACAAAAAAACGGCTGTGCAAGTAACTCACCACCATCTTGGTGAGCAGGGGCGCGGCAGACGTGTACGGGATGTGCGTGAGCGCGACGCAGATGAGTCGTGCAAATGTAACCAAAAAACGACGCAACAGATGTTGCAGATGTTGGCAAAAAAGGATGCCCAGCACCAGAGGCTGTAAGTAACTCACCACCATCTCGGAGAGCAGGAGCGCGGCAGACGTGTAGGTGATGTGTGTGAGGGCGACGCAGATCAGTCGTGCAAATAAAACCGACAAAAAAAAGGAAGAAACAGATGTTGGCCAAAACAAAACAAAACGGCGGCAAGGAACTCACCACCATCTTGGAGAGCAGGGGCGCGGCAGACGTGTACGGGATGTGCGTGAGGGAAACGTGAGGGCAACGCAGATGAGTCGTGTGAAACCGAAATTACCGTAGAACCGTTTTGCCTTGCCGATTAAACAATTCGGAAAACGTCGCGGCAAGGCCGATTTCTAAAAGAAAATGCCGAAAAAGGCAATAACGCCCAAAGTTTTGGTCGAAAGCAAACACAACAAACCGGCTGCAAGTAACTCACCACCATCTTGGGTGAGAGGAGTGCGGCAGACGTTTATATGATGTGCGTTAGCGCAACGCATACTGAAAACTGTTTAATACAACTGAGAATGTAAACGAAGCCGCCACCGAGACTACCGCAGCTACCCCCGATTCACCACCATCTTGGAGAGGAGGAGCGCGGCAGACGTGTGTGTGATGTGCGTGAGGGTAAACGCAGGTAAGTCGTGTGAATGAAACTGGAATAAAAACCGACGAAACAGATACGTGTTTTGGCCGAAAAACGAATACAACAAATTAGCAGCAGCACCCGACTCATCACCATCTTGGAGAGCAGGAGCGCGGCAGACGTGTTGTACATCGCGGTGCAAACTTGACATTTTTCAATATAACTGGGAATGTAACCAGGAGCGCGGCTGACGTGATGTGCGTGAGTGCGACGCTGAAAATCGAATAATACAACTGAGAGTGTAACCGAAACCCCCACCGATATATATCTCGACACTACCGCAGCAACCCCCGACACACCACCATCTTGGAGAGCAGGAGCGTGGCAGACGTATACATGATGTGCGTGAGGGCAACACGAGGGCAACGCAGATACGTTGTGTTCACACAATTCACGAATGAAACCAACAAAAAAAAATGACTAAACAGATTTTGGCAAAAACAAAAAAACGGCTGTGCAAGTAACTCACCACCATCTTGGTGAGCAGGGGCGCGGCAGACGTGTACGGGATGTGCGTGAGCGCGACGCAGATGAGTCGTGCAAATGTAACCAAAAAACGACGCAACAGATGTTGCAGATGTTGGCAAAAAAGGATGCCCAGCACCAGAGGCTGTAAGTAACTCACCACCATCTCGGAGAGCAGGAGCGCGGCAGACGTGTAGGTGATGTGTGTGAGGGCGACGCAGATCAGTCGTGCAAATAAAACCGACAAAAAAAAGGAAGAAACAGATGTTGGCCAAAACAAAACAAAACGGCGGCAAGGAACTCACCACCATCTTGGAGAGCAGGGGCGCGGCAGACGTGTACGGGATGTGCGTGAGGGAAACGTGAGGGCAACGCAGATGAGTCGTGTGAAACCGAAATTACCGTAGATCCGTTTTGCCTTGCCGATTAAACAATTCGGAAAACGTCGCGGCAAGGCCGATTTCTAAAAGAAAATGCCGAAAAAGGCAATAACGCCCAAAGTTTTGGTCGAAAGCAAACACAACAAACCGGCTGCAAGTAACTCACCACCATCTTGGGTGAGAGGAGTGCGGCAGACGTTTATATGATGTGCGTTAGCGCAACGCATACTGAAAACTGTTTAATACAACTGAGAATGTAAACGAAGCCGCCACCGAGACTACCGCAGCTACCCCCGATTCACCACCATCTTGGAGAGGAGGAGCGCGGCAGACGTGTGTGTGATGTGCGTGAGGGTAAACGCAGGTAAGTCGTGTGAATGAAACTGGAATAAAAACCGACGAAACAGATACGTGTTTTGGCCGAAAAACGAATACAACAAATTAGCAGCAGCACCCGACTCATCACCATCTTGGAGAGCAGGAGCGCGGCAGACGTGTTGTACATCGCGGTGCAAACTTGACATTTTTCAATATAACTGGGAATGTAACCAGGAGCGCGGCTGACGTGATGTGCGTGAGTGCGACGCTGAAAATCGAATAATACAACTGAGAGTGTAACCGAAACCCCCAACCGAATATTCTTCTGCGACAACTACCGCAGAAACCCCCGACACCCAACCATCTTGGAGAGCAAGGAGCGTGGCAGAACGTATACATGACATGTGCGTGAGGGCAACAGAGGGCACGCAGATCACGTTGTGTTCACACAATTCACGAATGAAACAAAAAAAAAAATGACTTAAACAAGATTTTGGCAAAAACAAAAAAAACGGCTTGTTGCAGTAACTCACACCTACTTTGGGTGAGCGGGGCGGGCAGACGTGTACGGGATGTGCGTGAGCGGACGCAGATGAGTCGTGCAAATGTACAAAAAACGGACCGCAACAGATGTTGCAGATGTTGGAAATAAAGGATGATAGCACCGAGGCTGTAAGTAATCACCACCATCTCGAGAGCAGGAGCGCGGCAGACGTGTGGTGTGTGTGAGGGGACGCAGATCAGTTCGTGCAAAATAAAACCGCAAAAAGGGGAAGAGATGTTGGCCAAAACAAAACAAACGGCGGCAAGGAACTCACCACCCATCTTGGAGAGCAGGGCGCGGCAGACGTGTACGGGATGTTGCGTGAGGGAAACCGTGAGGGCAACGCCGTGAGTCGTGTGAAACGAATTACCGTAGAACCGTTTTGGCCTCTGGCCGTTAACAATTCGGAAAACGTTCGGCGGCAAGCCGGGTTTCTACAGAAAATGCCGGAAAAAAGGCATAACGCCAAAGTTTTTGGTCGAAAGCAAACACAACAAACCGGCTGCAAGTAACTCACCACCATCTTGGGTGAGAGGAGTGCGACAGACGTTTATATGATGTGCGTTAGCGCAACGCATACTGAAAACTGTTTAATACAACTGAGAATGTAAACGAAGCCGCCACCGAGACTACCGCAGCTACCCCCGATTCACCACCATCTTGGAGAGGAGGAGCGCGGCAGACGTGTGTGTGATGTGCGTGAGGGTAAACGCAGGTAAGTCGTGTGAATGAAACTGGAATAAAAACCGACGAAACAGATACGTGTTTTGGCCGAAAAACGAATACAACAAATTAGCAGCAGCACCCGACTCATCACCATCTTGGAGAGCAGGAGCGCGGCAGACGTGTTGTACATCGCGGTGCAAACTTGACATTTTTCAATATAACTGGGAATGTAACCAGGAGCGCGGCTGACGTGATGTGCGTGAGTGCGACGCTGAAAATCGAATAATACAACTGAGAGTGTAACCGAAACCCCCACCGATATATATCTCGACACTACCGCAGCAACCCCCGACACACCACCATCTTGGAGAGCAGGAGCGTGGCAGACGTATACATGATGTGCGTGAGGGCAACACGAGGGCAACGCAGATACGTTGTGTTCACACAATTCACGAATGAAACCAACAAAAAAAAATGACTAAACAGATTTTGGCAAAAACAAAAAAACGGCTGTGCAAGTAACTCACCACCATCTTGGTGAGCAGGGGCGCGGCAGACGTGTACGGGATGTGCGTGAGCGCGACGCAGATGAGTCGTGCAAATGTAACCAAAAAACGACGCAACAGATGTTGCAGATGTTGGCAAAAAAGGATGCCCAGCACCAGAGGCTGTAAGTAACTCACCACCATCTCGGAGAGCAAGAGCGCCAGACGTGTAGGTGATGTGTGTGAGGGCGACGCAGATCAGTCGTGCAAATAAAACCGACAAAAAAAAGGAAGAAACAGATGTTGGCCAAAACAAAACAAAACGGCGGCAAGGAACTCACCACCATCTTGGAGAGCAGGGGCGCGGCAGACGTGTACGGGATGTGCGTGAGGGAAACGTGAGGGCAACGCAGATGAGTCGTGTGAAACCGAAATTACCGTAGAACCGTTTTGCCTTGCCGATTAAACAATTCGGAAAACGTCGCGGCAAGGCCGATTTCTAAAAGAAAATGCCGAAAAAGGCAATAACGCCCAAAGTTTTGGTCGAAAGCAAACACAACAAACCGGCTGCAAGTAACTCACCACCATCTTGGGTGAGAGGAGTGCGGCAGACGTTTATATGATGTGCGTTAGCGCAACGCATACTGAAAACTGTTTAATACAACTGAGAATGTAAACGAAGCCGCCACCGAGACTACCGCAGCTACCCCCGATTCACCACCATCTTGGAGAGGAGGAGCGCGGCAGACGTGTGTGTGATGTGCGTGAGGGTAAACGCAGGTAAGTCGTGTGAATGAAACTGGAATAAAAACCGACGAAACAGATACGTGTTTTGGCCGAAAAACGAATACAACAAATTAGCAGCAGCACCCGACTCATCACCATCTTGGAGAGCAGGAGCGCGGCAGACGTGTTGTACATCGCGGTGCAAACTTGACATTTTTCAATATAACTGGGAATGTAACCAGGAGCGCGGCTGACGTGATGTGCGTGAGTGCGACGCTGAAAATCGAATAATACAACTGAGAGTTTAACCGAAACCCCCACCGATATATATCTCGACACTACCGCAGCAACCCCCGACACACCACCATCTTGGAGAGCAGGAGCGTGGCAGACGTATACATGATGTGCGTGAGGGCAACACGAGGGCAACGCAGATACGTTGTGTTCACACAATTCACGAATGAAACCAACAAAAAAAATGACTAAACAGATTTTGGCAAAAACAAAAAAACGGCTGTGCAAGTAACTCACCACCATCTTGGTGAGCAGGGGCGCGGCAGACGTGTACGGGATGTGCGTGAGCGCGACGCAGATGAGTCGTGCAAATGTAACCAAAAAACGACGCAACAGATGTTGCAGATGTTGGCAAAAAAGGATGCCCAGCACCAGAGGCTGTAAGTAACTCACCACCATCTCGGAGAGCAGGAGCGCGGCAGACGTGTAGGTGATGTGTGTGAGGGCGACGCAGATCAGTCGTGCAAATAAAACCGACAAAAAAAAGGAAGAAACAGATGTTGGCCAAAACAAAACAAAACGGCGGCAAGGAACTCACCACCATCTTGGAGAGCAGGGGCGCGGCAGACGTGTACGGGATGTGCGTGAGGGAAACGTGAGGGCAACGCAGATGAGTCGTGTGAAACCGAAATTACCGTAGATCCGTTTTGCCTTGCCGATTAAACAATTCGGAAAACGTCGCGGCAAGGCCGATTTCTAAAAGAAAATGCCGAAAAAGGCAATAACGCCCAAAGTTTTGGTCGAAAGCAAACACAACAAACCGGCTGCAAGTAACTCACCACCATCTTGGGTGAGAGGAGTGCGGCAGACGTTTATATGATGTGCGTTAGCGCAACGCATACTGAAAACTGTTTAATACAACTGAGAATGTAAACGAAGCCGCCACCGAGACTACCGCAGCTACCCCCGATTCACCACCATCTTGGAGAGGAGGAGCGCGGCAGACGTGTGTGTGATGTGCGTGAGGGTAAACGCAGGTAAGTCGTGTGAATGAAACTGGAATAAAAACCGACGAAACAGATACGTGTTTTGGCCGAAAAACGAATACAACAAATTAGCAGCAGCACCCGACTCATCACCATCTTGGAGAGCAGGAGCGCGGCAGACGTGTTGTACATCGCGGTGCAAACTTGACATTTTTCAATATAACTGGGAATGTAACCAGGAGCGCGGCTGACGTGATGTGCGTGAGTGCGACGCTGAAAATCGAATAATACAACTGAGAGTGTAACCGAAACCCCCACCGATATATATCTCGACACTACCGCAGCAACCCCCGACACACCACCATCTTGGAGAGCAGGAGCGTGGCAGACGTATACATGATGTGCGTGAGGGCAACACGAGGGCAACGCAGATACGTTGTGTTCACACAATTCACGAATGAAACCAACAAAAAAAAATGACTAAACAGATTTTGGCAAAAACAAAAAAACGGCTGTGCAAGTAACTCACCACCATCTTGGTGAGCAGGGGCGCGGCAGACGTGTACGGGATGTGCGTGAGCGCGACGCAGATGAGTCGTGCAAATGTAACCAAAAAACGACGCAACAGATGTTGCAGATGTTGGCAAAAAAGGATGCCCAGCACCAGAGGCTGTAAGTAACTCACCACCATCTCGGAGAGCAAGAGCGCCAGACGTGTAGGTGATGTGTGTGAGGGCGACGCAGATCAGTCGTGCAAATAAAACCGACAAAAAAAAGGAAGAAACAGATGTTGGCCAAAACAAAACAAAACGGCGGCAAGGAACTCACCACCATCTTGGAGAGCAGGGGCGCGGCAGACGTGTACGGGATGTGCGTGAGGGAAACGTGAGGGCAACGCAGATGAGTCGTGTGAAACCGAAATTACCGTAGTACCGTTTTGCCTTGCCGATTAAATAATTCGGAAAACGTCGCGGCAAGGCCGATTTCTAAAAGAAAATGCCGAAAAGGGCAATAACGCCCAAAGTGACGTCAAAACGGGAAACGAATCTCCCAAAAATCCCGCGGCAAGGCACCTAAATTCTAAACAATTACCCCCTTTATAAAAGTGGCGGCAAAGCAAAGCGGTACTACGGTAAACATGACGAAACAGATACGTGCGTTGGCTGAAAGCAAAGACAACAAATGGCTGAAAGCAAAGACAACTCAGACAGTAACTCACCACCATCTTGGACAGCAGGAGCGCCGCAAACGTGTACGTGATGTGCATGAGCGCGACGCAGATGACTCGTGTGAATGAAACCGAAAATAAAACCGACGAAACAGATGTTGGAAAAAAAACGGCTGCAAGTAACTCACCACCATCTTGGAGAGCAGGAGCGCGGCAGACGTGTACGTGATGTGCGTGAGCGCAACGCAGAACAAAAAGATGTGCGTCTCGTGCTGCATGCCAAGCGGCCAGAGCTGGGCCTGGCCAGGACCTGAAGGGGCGGGGGGGGGGGGGGCAGAAGCATAAAAACGAGCATACCGAGCGACTCATCGCACTCAGATTCATCACAGCCAGCAACCAGCCTCGGCACAAGCAGTTGGCACGGTACCACACACACACACACACACACACACACACACACACGCGCCACCCTTCCAGACACTGCCACCACAGGTCTACAACCATATTTACACTACAAACATACACCCACTTACCACACGGTGAGACACTACCAACAGCAAGCAGCCTCCGCACAAACAGCCGGACCCGGTTCCCGCTGTTCACACTCACTCACACACACACACACACGCACGCCACCCTTCCAGGACCCACCGCCCCAGGTCCACACCCATATCTACACCTCTTACATCCGGCCACTAACCACACGGTGAGAAACCGCCACCAGCGAGCAGCCTCCGCAGAAACAGCCGGACCAAACCGGCTCCCTCGGTTCACACTCACACACACACACACACACACACACACACATATGCACACACACACACGCACGCACACACATGCGCACACCCTCCTCTGTGGCAGTGTGGACTCCACACCTAACATCCGGCCACTCACCACACGTTGAGACACCCCCACCAGCGAGCAGCCTTCGCACAAACAGCCAAACAGGCCCCATCAGGGCAAACACACACACACACACACACACACACACACACATAACCACGCCACCCTTCCCGGCACCGCTACCCCAGGTCTTAACCCATTTATGCGCTTCTGACAACCGGCAACTCACCACATTGTGAGAAGCCGCCACCAGCGACCAATCTCCGCACAGACAGCCAGCAC
>VFSX01000164.1:100000-112500 GCA_016618255.1 Chlamydomonas sp. UWO 241
GTGCAACGTCTGGCAGCAGACTGCAATGACGACAGCTCTGCCGTGATCAGCGCAGCGCCGCTGCCCAAGCTCAGGGCGCTGGTGCTGAACCACATGGTGAGCCATGCATGGGGGGCTGCATGGGGAGTGTGCCATGCGGGTGAAATCGCGCCATGCTGTGCACTCTGTACATGGGTGGCAGCCTCTGGCATCTGTCAAGTATCCATGCAGCCTGCGGTATGCACTCGGGCTGGTGCACACTCCAGCACATGCGCACAAACGGCTGGGCCGGCAGCAAACTGACAACCCTTGGGCATGCGCCCCCATGCACCCAGGGTGGTGGACAGAAAGAGTGGAGCGTGCCGGAGCTCACCCGCACAGCAGCAGCAGGGCTGGAGGAGCTGCGCCTGTCAAACTGCAGCAGCCACTGCTTCCTCATCCTCAGCATCGAGGCTGCTCGCAGCTGCGCAAGCTCTCGATTGAGGTCTACAGTTACATGGCATTCCAGCTAAGACAACACTAGTCCTAGTGCCACCGCCCTGTGAAGGACGATAGCCACCAGCCGGTTACCTGCCGTCTAGACTACCGCTCCCGCCGGCTAGTTTAGACCCAAACAAGTCCCTGAGGGACATGTCTGGCAAGGAGCGTATAGGAAAGGACCGTCCTCCTCCTGGCCTTTGAGGCCAACCACGCCGGCTGTGCCGACTGGCGGCGCTGAAGCAGAAAAGTCCCCGCCTGGCATGGTGCATGGTTGTCCAACTCCATGCATGGGGCTCTGCCTGCGCCCCATGCGTCATGCATGGCCAGGTCCCACCCTCCAGGGGGGCCTGGGCAAACAGAGTCGTCATGGCAGGCTGCCTGAAGACCAATGCCGACGCCAGTCACCGGCAGACGAGTGCCCCCGAGGGTGAGCGCGGTGACAAACGCTGCGATGGTGAAGCGGATAAACTCTGTTGTTGCCTCGGCGGTCACCACCGCTGAAGCCCTGATGGTAGCTCGCCCCCACGAGCAGCCATCTTGACCGATGTCCAGCATGCATTGACGGGCGCCAGCTCCTCCGCTCGTCGATCAACTCGTCGAGATCGGTGCCGCATGGCGTCCTGCATGGGAGGAGGATAAGGGCCGTCTCCCAGCACAGGTCGCGGCAGCGCCGCGGCTACTCGCCAAGCCATGACAGCGCCGGGCAAGCCGCTCCTATAGTTTCCACCGAGGGACAGTCTAGCAGGAGCCAGGCCAGTCGTATTTTATCCCGCTCGTCAGCGGCACGGAGATCCTAGTCACCAGCAGCGCCGCATTGCTGGGTCCAGGGCCCGGCGACGAGAACGCGCCTCCGTTAATCGTGCCCCAAATTGAGGTCTGCAACATCTGAAATCTGGGTCCACTTGAGGGCTGTGTCCACCTGGAAGACCTGTCAACCTGTGAGAAGGTCGGCAACAATTTCTCCAACCTCGCACCGTTGGGCGGATGTGCCAAACTGAAGAAGCTCTCAATTACGCACAGCCGCGGTTCGAACCTTGCACCGTTGCGGGGCTGTGGCAAGCCCAAGCTCCAGGACCTCCACATCAGCGGGTGTCGTCGCCTGGTGAGCCTGGAGGGACTCCAGGCGTTCAGCCAGCTGGAGCACCTCAACATGTCATGGCTGCTAGTGCGCAGCCTTGCGCCGTTGGCTACTTGTGGACAGCTGAAGTTCCTCGACATCAGCGACTGCACATGTTTGAGCAGCCTTGGCGACCTGTCTGCATGCGGCCAGCTTGAGTGCCTGGTCATGCCCTTCTGCTCATCTGTGACCAGCCTCGCTCCGCTGTCTGCATGCGCAAACCTGAAGACGCTAAACATGAGCTTTTGCACAAGCGTGGCGAGTGTTGAGCTGCTCGCGGCATGTGTGCGGCTGGAGGAGCTGCGCATCGTCGGGCTCGCTGACCTGCCTGGGCTGGAGGTACTCAAGGCTGTGATGCCGCGTCTTGTGCATTATTGACATAGTGCATTATTGACGCTTCCGTCTGCGGTGGTTACTGGGAGGGCGCAGCTTAAGCAGATGGCTGCGCGCCATTGCGGTGGCCATATCGGCGATGGTGGTTCCGGCTCGCAATCGTATCGACATGACTCTGTACTGTTCGCGTGGTAGGCTGGCGCGCTGCGTGGCCTTGCAGGCTCTAGGGGGGCTACTAGTAGAGCTCCCCTAGACGTACGTCTACACGTGTGTATAAACTACGTAGTCTAGGCCTTAACTCACGCCCCGGGGTCCTCCGGCCGCGAACATGTACAAACTGTAAAAAAAAATGTTTGGGATGTGCCTACAGCCTTTGTGTTAAAGGCCGTGGCTAAGTGTGCTGGGCTGTGTGGGACGGTTGGCAGGCCCCTACATATACATCCTCCCGTTAAGCCTCTCATGCCAAGTGCACAACTGGTGAAGGTAACAACTGCCAGGCTCACGTGAAAAAACTGTCAACTGCCTGTGCTTGCGGCACTCAAGGCTGCAATGCCGTGGCTGCGCGATGTGACAACGCGCCGATGTGCCTGGGCGTGGGCGCGGCTGAAATGTGCACACATGTAGGGACATATCCTTCTCGACAACGACGACACAAGGGCTCAATTCGTCCGCTCACGTCATGGCTGCGAACGCCTCCACTTTCTCACCACCGACAAGGGCGGTGCCCCACTCTTGAGTCAGTGTGTTACAGATGGCAATCAGCGGTTGTGGCGCCGCAAGGCCCGCCCTACATGGCCCCCACACTCGCGTGGCAGTCGGGATGTCAACAGTCGGTGTCTCCTGGGGCGCCTGCAAAGACGTGAAAACGCAAGCGCTGACGCCCACCCTTGTCCAGACACAAACCCTCTCTGCTGCTGGGCTCATTCCCGCGCTTGTAGAACCGGGTCAATTCGTCTGCTCACTTCTTCAGCCTTACTAGTACGCTGGAGCACTGTGTGGCTGTCCGGCTCTCCCAGAAGAGCTCCCTTAGACGTGTAGTCTAGGCCTCAACTCACGCCCCGGGGTCCTCCGGGCGCGTACGTGTAAACACCTGTAAAACCGACCGCTCACTTCTTCAGCCTTGCCGCGACAAACTCGCGCACAAACTTGGTCTGGCCGTCCTCCTTCAGCGGCCCGGTGTTGACATTCCCGTCGTTACTGCAGGTGGGAGTGTGCGTGCGTGTGTCAAGTGTGGGGTGGGCGTGGGGTGTGGAGGCTGTGGAGGTGTCGCCACCACAGACCGGTTAAGGGTTTTCGGCGGTTCGAGGCTTGGATTAGGGTCGAGGGTGTTGGGTAAATGAATGATGGTTTCGGGAGCAGCGCTGCGTCCGCAGGAATTCCTTGTTATGTGGAGCCACCTTCTTTGAAGGCTCCTTCTTTGAAGCCTTTTTTTTGAACAGCGATGCGTCCGCAGGAATTCCTTGTTCTTTGAAGCCTCCTTCTTTGAAATCTCCCAAGCCTCCACACCGCACTCTCCACACCCGCGTGCGCGGGTCAAATGCGCGGCACGAGCGCGAGCACCTTGTCCGGAGAAATTCCATAGACGTCCGGGAGAGAGAGAGAAAGAGAGAGGGAGAGGGAGAGGGAGGGAGAGAGAACGACAGAGGCACAGAAAACGGGAGAGCAAGAGAGGGGGGGGAGAGAGCGAGGGAGAGGGAGGGGAGCACTCGCGTGCGCGTGTCGAACGAGCGGCGCGCGCGCGCGAGCGCGGCATCCTCAGACATCCATTGACGACAGAGAGAGATAGCGAGAGGGAGAGAGAGGAGGAGGGAGAGAGAATGACAGAGACACAGAAACGTAGAGCGAGAGAGGGGGGAGAGAGCGAGGGAGACCAGGAGGGGGGGGGGGGGGGCTCGCGTGCGCGTGTTGAACGCGCGGCGCACGCGCGCGAGCGCAACGTCCGCAGAAATTCCATAGACGGCCGAGAGAGAGAGCAAGAGAGAGGAAGAGAGTGAAACAGGGAGAGAGAACGACAGAGACACAGGAGAAAGAGAGCGAGACAGGGGTGGGAGAGCGAGGGAGAGGGGGGGGGGGGAGCACCCACGTGCGCGGGTCGAACGCGCGGCGCACGCGCGTGGGCGCCTCGTCCGCAGAAATTCCGTAGACGGTCGGGAGGGAGAGCAAGAGAGAGGGGAAGAGAGAAGGAGGGAGAGAGAACGACAGAGACACATAAACGTAGAGCAAGAGAGGGGGGGAGGGGTAGATGGGGGGGGGGGGGCACTTACGTGCGCGTGTCAAACGCACGGCGCACGCGCGTCAGCGCCTCGTCCGCAGAAACTTCGTAGACAGCCGAGAAAGGGCAAGAGAGAGGGAGAGGGAGAGGGAGGGAGAGAGAATGACAGAGACACAGAAAAAGGAGAGCAGAGAGGGGGGGGAGAGAGCGAGGCATAGAGGTCATAGCACTCACGTGCGCGTGTCGAACGCGCGGCGCACGCGCGTGAGCGCCTCGTCCGCAGAAATTCCGTAGACAGCCGCCAACAGTGCCGACGTTACCGTTCCGCTGCGCCCCTTTCCGCCCGCACAGTGAACGTAGAGCACCTCTCCGGCTGCGAGACGCGCCTAGTATGTGTGGGTGGGGCGGGTGATGGGTGGGGTGGTGGGGGTGGTGGGGGTTTGTGTGTGCGTTTGTGCGCGGGGTGTGTGTGTGTGGTGTGTGTGTGTGTGTGTGCATGTGTGTGTGTGCGTGCGTGTGTGCGTGTGTGCCGTCAGGTTTCGGATTGGAGGTTGAAGGGTTTACACCCCACTCTCTGCACCCTACACACCTTGAGGTCATCCAAAAGCTTCGCCAGCGCGTCTTGAGACGGCACGCCGCCGTCCTCAATCGGTCCGTACACAAAGTGTGGCATCTGCAAATGTGGTAGGGTTGCGTCTTATTTCTTGTTGCAAGTTTGTGGCCCACCTTAGGCTTGTAGCAGCGTGGTGTTGCGCTTGGGCACCCATGAACACACAGCACCACCCTGTTGCATGTTACTCTTTGGTGTTGTTGCGATAACCCGCACGCATTGCTTTTGCGCCAAACGAATGACAGAGACGCCCTGCAGCTGCCAAGGAATGAAATAACACGTGGAGAACAAAACAAACCGCCAAAAGGGACGTCCAAACACACAAAAAACAATATTCAGCCAGGCCAGTGCAGGCCATGCCCACCCAACCTGGGCCCACCCCAGGGGGCGAAGTGGCCAAAACGGGCGACACCAAACTTTGGAAATTTCTTGTGGCTTCCCTGGTTGACCAAATCCACTTTTGACGTGTGCTTTTTAGTTGCCGCCAATCTCATTTAGACGCATGCGTCGTGGGTGGCCGTGGCTTGGAGAGACGGTGAAATGCGGAACGAAATCGTTTGGCGTCAAACGTACACGTCACGGTTGCGTTTGACGCCAAACGGTTTCGTTCCGCATTTCACCGTCTCTCCAAGCCACGGCCACCCACGACGCATGCGTCTAAATGAGATTGGCGGCAACTAAAAAGCACGCGTCAAACGTGGATTTGGTCCAGAGGCGACGCCGCAAAACATGCCGAAAGTTTGGTGTCGCCCAGGACAGATACCCCCGCAACGCGGCACGGCACGGGACCCAGTCCCTCGCCAAGTTCATGCCACGGGTGGTACCGATCGGTAGGAGGCGTCGCGGCCAGTGCAGGCCATGCCCACCCAACCTGGGCCCACCCCAGGGGGCGAAGTGGCCAAAACGGGCGACACCAAACTTTGGAAATTTCTTGTGGCTTCCCTGGTTGACAAAATCCACTTTTGACGTGTGCTTTTTAGTTGCCGCCAATCTCATTTAGACGCATGCGTCGTGGGTGGCCGTGGCTTGGAGAGACGGTGAAATGCGGAACGAAACCGTTTGGCGTCAAACGCAACCGTGACGTGTAACGTTTGACGCCAGACGATTTCGTTCCGCATTTCACCGTCTCTCCAAGCCACGGCCACCCACGACGCATGCGTCTAAATGAGATTGGCGGCAACTAAAAAGCACGCGTCAAACGTGGATTTGGTCCAGAGGCGACGCCGCAAAACATGCCGAAAGTTTGGTGTCGCCCAGCACAGCGACCCCGGCAACGCGGCACGGCACGGGACCCAGTCCCTCGCCAAGTTCATGCCACGGGTGGTACCGATCGGTAGGAGGCGTCGCGGGGGGCTGGCTCCCCGCAGCGGCGTGGCAGGGGTTTGGGTGCGACTGTTGCATGGCGCTCCGCGAGGCCCGTGACGGCCCCACGACGTATCCCAGCACACGATCTCGACACGCATGTCTATTACGTGTCGAGAAGTCATTCTGCACGCGCGATGTGACCGTTTTGTCGACTTTGGAATTTTGGGTGTGGCCACATTTTGGTCACAGGTTGGGTGGGGATGGCCTGCAGGAACCTGGATTAATGAGGCCGTTAAGCAAATCCCCAGAAAAGCAAAGCGGGGGTACAGCAGTAATTTCGTTTTCAGGAAATTTAATTGACTTTTCCACAGCCGGATTTTGCTTTGACCGCGTTGACCGTTGACCTCCCGTTGACCGTTTGTCCTCATACACAGGTCATTTGAAAGCTGTGACGTGCTCTGTCTGGCGGGCTTGTCAGACTTACAATCCACTGGATGGGTTGAGCCGTGTGCAAGGTCAAAGTACAGCCGGAATACAGCCAAATGGCTGGTAGAGCCGAAAAAGAAATCACTGGGTACCTTGGGTTTGTACTGCAACTGCAGCGTGGTGTTGCGCTTGGGAGAGAGGGACGCGTCCAAGACCACCACCCTGCTGCGGGTCACTCTTAAACAACACACCCTGTTGCATGTGACTCTTTATGTAAGAGTAACGTAGTACTTGTGTGGCCCAACTTCGGTTTATACTTTGACTGCAGCATGTTGCGCTTTGGGGCGGAGCGGATCCCCGTGCAACACCACCCTGCTGCGGGTTACTCTTAAACAACACACCCTGTTGCATGTTACTCTTTGTTTAAGAGTAACGCCGCACTTGTGCGACCCACCTTCGGCTTGTACTGCAACTGCAGCGCGTTCTTGCGCTTGGGGGGGAGGAATGCGTCCATCTGTGGCGTGCGCAGCCCCTTGCCCTCGACCAGCTCCATTGGGGGTGGCCTGGGTGCAAAGGCAGTGTTTGTGGAGAGCGTAGGGGTTGGACAGGGCCTTGGTGTTGGTTTTTTGTCGTTGAGGTTTTTTGTTTTTTTCCGCTTGGGAGGGAGGAACCCGTCCCATCTGAGGAGTGCGCAGCTCCTTGCCCTCGGCAAGCTCCATTGCGGGTTGCCTGTGTGCGGGGATGGGTGTGGGGATGTGTGGGAGTTTTGTTTTTGCGAGCGTTAATCTGGCGCATGCGTGCGCGCGGTCTCTTGCCTTTGAAAAGCTCCATTGGTGGCCTGTGTGGTTGTAGGGGTGTGGGAGGGTGTGGGAGCTTGTAGGAGGGGTGAGAAGTTTATTTTACATGTGAGTGTGCGTGTCCTCTCTTCCTCCCCCCCCCTCCCTCTCCCTCTGTTTCTCCCTGTCCCCTGCTTTCTCCCTCGCCCCCTGACCCTTTATCAGACTCATACACACCCGTTCATCGCCGCCTGAATGAGCTCCGCTGTCGCCTTGTATCCAATGTAGCCGTCCTTGCCAGCCAGCTACGTGATTTGAATTTCAACGTGCATTTGAATTTGTGTGTCATTTTGGAGTGCGTGCGTGCGCAGTGTGTGCGTGGAAGCGTGAGTGCAAAAGGAGACGGGGAAAGGACAAGAGCGAGAGCCGCATGAATGAGCTCCGCCGGCGCTTTGCATCCAATGTAGCCGTCCTTGCCAGCCAGCTGCGTGATTCGAATTTGAACATACGTTTGAATTTACAGTTGTGTTATTGGAGTGTGTGCATGCGTGCGTGGATGTGTGAGTGCAAGCAGGGACCGAGAAAGAGCAAGAGCGAGTGGGTGGGGGGGCCAATAGGGCGAGAGAGCGAGAGAGCGAGGGAGCGAGACAGTAAGAGCAAAAGATAGCGAGCGAGCAAGTGAGGGAGTGAGCGAGGGGGCGAGAGGGTGAGGGAGCGAGGGGGCGAGGGGGCGAGCGGGCGGGGGAGTGAGGGAGAGAGGGAGGGAGCGAGAGAGCGGGCGGGCGAGACAGGGAGAGAGACAGGGAGACAGGGAGAGAGAGGAAGAGGGAGAGAGGGAGGGATAGCAAAAAACGAGGGAGACAAGGGAGAGACACCAAGAGGGAAAGAGGGGCCTCACCGTCATCTCCGGCTGTGGTGGCAGCTCGTTGTTGAGGCTCACGAAAGTGTCGATTCCGGCCTCGAGGATGATTGCAATCCGCTCCTCACCCTGTATGCGTTTTTGTTGTGGTTGGTTTCAGATCAATTGTGTGTAGAGGTTTGTGATTGGCTTGCGCAGTCTGTGCTGGCGTGTGCTGGTCAATGTTGAAATGGCGTATCGAGGACGCTCGCGATGCGCGCCACGCCCTGCAGGCGAGTTTGTGGGTGCGCTCAAGTGAAAGTGCTGATTCGGCTGTCGTGTAGGAGGCCGGATCAACAGAGTAACCAGCCTCAAGGGATCGCTGCGATGCTCGTTGCACATGAGGGTCTGTTTGAGATGAAGACCAGATCACCATGCTCAATCGCTGCTGCGGATGCCACTGGTGCATCCCAGGTTTGCGTTGGCCTGAGCTTGTTTATCTGTGCTTGTTGCTGGCTGCTGGTGCTGGCCTCCAGGATCACGGGTGACCCGCGCCTCGCCCTGCACGCGTGTGTGCATGCGCTCCGATGTTCATTCGGCTGGCGTTTAGGAGGCAGGCCTTGAGAGAGAGAGACACTCCTCCAACGGAGTGCCACTCTTCGCCCTGCACATGTGCCAGTGATCTGCTCTGGCCACGATTTTTTGGGGCACAAATCTCATGCTTGGGGGTGTTTTCATGCATTGGTGTGCCATGATGTCGGTCTTGTAAAGCCCAATTTGCTGGCACGCTCCCCCTGTTTTTTTAGCGAAAGACACACATTATCCCTAGTGAGCACAATAATACAAATGCACGCACGCACACACGCACACACACACACACACACACACACACACCACACACACACACACGCACACACACACACCTTCTGCCGAGTCTCACACAGCTTTGGCGCAATAAACGGGTACTGGCCCTGCATGATTGCCCCTGGCACGACCCAGTTCGCGAACTCGGTGAACGTGTGCGTGGCCTCAAAGGTGTCTGGATGGGGCAGGGGGGGTGGAGGGTGCGTGTGAGCATTGTGGGGCAAACGGGGCTGTGTGCGTGTGAGCAGCAGTAGGTGCGCAGGTCGCTGGGTTTACCTTGCGACAGCGCATGCATGCATGGGCTGCATGCGTGCACGCGACTCGCATCCCACCCCAGCGCCTGCCATCGCCCCACCTAGCGCCACGGATCCCCCCGCCTGTCATGCATGTATGTGTACCCCAGCGTGGCCGCCAATTGGGCAGCGGCGGCGCCCCGATTGTCCCACAACTATCTCGGCGGATCCGCCATAATCCGCCTCGCTCAGCCGCTCCCCAGCCAGCCATCGGGTTTGCAATTGCGCGTCTTGACATGCGCATGGCGCCAATCGTCCCACAGGGTGGGCATGAATGAGCAAGCCATCGGCCTCGCTGCCAGCGCACACCGTCGTGGCCTCCATCCTCACCATCAAGCGGCGCCAGCGGTGCCACCTTGCTCACGCTGGCCGCGGCGGACGCACACACGGCCATCCGCCTGGGTGCGATGCCGCACAGCACACGGGGGCGGTGCAGCGCACTGGCGACGCGGCTAGAAGTTGCAAGCATCCCGACAGTCCAGGGGTTTGCGCGCGTCTGAGTCTGTTTCGTGCAGTAGGCAAGATCCTGTTTGGATCAGACGGTGCGGTTTGTTGCGTCAGATGCACGTCTTCCTTGTCTGCCGGGGAATATGGGGTGTGACTGCAACACCCACCCAAATACCCCCAATTCTCGAGCTCTCGAGCTGTGATCTCTTTGCAGAAGAAAGTTCCGCTGCTTGAACTGATTTTTCCAGAAAGCGGGGTGGTGCAAGCTCCTCCCCGGCGTATACATAACACAAAGAGGAGGGCAGATGAAGAGTCGCCATGCTGATTCCAGTGAGTCCACAAGGGGAGTCCCCTATGATGCGTGGTGTTGGCGGGCTAGTTTGCAGGTGCGAAGTAGAGCTTCAAGCGTCTGAGTGGCATTCAAATACTGTAACTGGTCAGCGGCGGTGGACATGTACCGCTGCTCATCTGTGACCAGCCTCGCTCCGCTGTCTGCATGCCGCCAGCTGGAGCGCCTGGGCATGTACCGCTGCTCATCTGTGTCAAGCTCCACTGTCGGCGTGCACAAACCTGAAGACGCTTCACATGCACGGCTGCACGAGAGTGATGAGCGTGGAGCCGCTTACGGCATGTGTGCAGCTGCAGGAGCTGTGCATCGACACGCGCGCTGCGCACCTGCTTGGGCTTGCAGTGCTCAAGGCTGCGCTGCCGCAGCTATGCATAGGCTGGGAGTGATGCCTAATGAGGGCGCAATGTAAGCAGGCGGCGGCACCAGTGTTTCCGCTAAGGATCTTGGGGAATGACAGCTCAACCCGGGCCTTACGCTCATTCCGTAAATCTTAACCCGACGGAGACGATTTTTGGCGGGAAAAGTGTGGAAGTTACCATTTTCACACTCTTCAGGTCAAGATTCGCGCAGTCTCAACCCGACTCGCCAGCCCAAATCGAACATCCGAAAGTGCACTTTGTCGGGTTGCAAGTTGGCTATCGGAAACACTGGGCGGCACGCGCCCCGTGCTTTTTCGTTTAGGCGGTAGACCGCCATATGATTTTTTCGGCTGAAATAATTCATATGGAAATGGACATAAATGTTTTTATAGGGTTCTTGTGTTTTGGGGGGTTCGCCGCTCCATTTTTTTTTCGTTTTGGGTGTGTGTGTGGGGGGGGGGGCAGCCCCCGGCCGCCGGTGACCGGGCTGTAAGAATTGATTAATTGAAATCAGTTGAAGAAGCACTGGGCGAGGCTGCTACTGCTGGTGGCGGCTCGCAGTCGTACCATCATCATTCAGCGCAGTAGGAGCCTGAAACGAAATGATGATGGATGTGACAGCCAGTGACTCCTCTTAAGGCGTGAAAGACCGTGTGCTCGGCGCGTACGGCCCGAGCACATTAATGAGATGGCTGGCTGTTGGTGGCAGGGAACCCCAACTCTGTAAAGAGCGTGGGCGCACCCCCAGGTCCCCTGCCGCAGCGGCAGCAAACGCTTGTTGAAGTAGGTGAGCGCATGTGGGTAATAGGCCGTGCAGCCTGCGTCGGCCCGACAGCTAACTAGGACAGGCTAGGCCTCCTGGGGGGCTGGGTATCGCGCTCTTGCCACGCCCATACCACCGCACTACCACTACTGTGCCGCCAAAAGACACGGCTCAAGTTGTAAACAGTTGACGCCACCCGCACTCGTCGCCTCGCCTCGTTATTACTCAACCACGGCGCGTGGTTGTGTGTGTCGCCGACCCGCTCGTCACGTCTTGGTCTTCAAGCACATGCCACATGTTTTTTAAACTGTTTTTACATGTACGCGCCCGGAGGACCCCGGGGCGTGATACCCACGCCACATGTGTGGGTGTGCGCATGTGTAGGGCTCCAAGAATGCTTGTGATGTGTGCGCACAGGCAAGACCGCACACATACATACACACAAACACACACACGCACACACAAATGCAGCAAGGCAGTGGACACATGTGCAGTGGACACAGGCAGTGGACACAGGCAGTGGACACAGGCAGTGGACACAGGCAGTGTTTTGCAAACGCTGTGCAGAATGCCCTGGCAAAATGCAGCCCGGTTACAAGATCCCATCAGGAGAAGCATGCCCGGATGTCGGCCACCTCGCGCACGGCAAGAACCGTTGTTGTATCAAGCGTCAAGCTTGGCTACATGCAGGTGGTTGCCCCACGGCATGGATGGGTGCGCACCGACTGATGGCACTTTCTGGCGAGGTGGGGGCCTGACTGCCCCCACCCCGGGCGATGAAGCAGGTCTGTAAATACCCTCCGGATGGAGTCTCGGTTTGTTGTTTGAGTTTAGGTTCAGGGATCCAGGAAGATGCTTTCGGACTCCCTGTAAATGGAACAGCGCGCAACAGCTGGCGACTCATGGGCGTGAAAGCATGGTTTGGCGCGTTGGCGCGATGTGACCCCGTCTCAGGGAGGGTCTGGAGCGATGGTGGGGACAGGATTTGGGCCAAGGTTTTGGGGTGGGGCGTGCGCTGCGCTTGATGCTGCGTGCTTGCCGTGCCTCTGCCTTGTGTGCATATTTGAAATGTTGAACAGAGGCTCGGAAGCAGGCCCGCGCAGCCCTGCACAAGATGCAATTCGTTGCGCATCCAGCGCGCGTTCATCAGTGCATCATAGCCCACCTGCATCCGTGTAGGAGCGCATCAGAGCAACAGAACCACAGGCAGACCACAGGTCCTGGTGTGGGGATGCACAGCACCGGCCAGGAGCTTGCATCCATGCATGCGCCACAACAACCGCAGAAGGGGACGTGCCTATCGTTCGCGTTCGTGAGCGGCGGCATGCGAGCTCCCCAGAATCAGGCAG
>VFSX01000164.1:115000-135000 GCA_016618255.1 Chlamydomonas sp. UWO 241
CGTGCGGCGGCGGGGGGTGGGACTGCGGGCGTCTCGGGCTGCTAAATGTGTGCAGGAGAGGCGGTAAACGCGTGTGTGCGTGTTTGCGTTGATGTGTGTGTGCATGCGTGCTGCGTTGGTTTGTGCGTGCGCGTGCGTGCGTGCATGTGTGTGCGCATGCATGTGTGTGCATGCGTGCATGTGTGCGTGCGTGCATGCTGCGTTAGTGTGCGTACGTGCGTGCGTGCGTGTGTCTGTGTGCGTACATGCTGGCTTTAGGGCAAAGGGGATCTGACCGCAAACCTCCTGATCCCCCCCTCTCCCTCTTCATATTTTCAGGCAGACGTGCTTGGGCTGCTGGCATCAGGGCGGCGGGGTCCAGACCGGGCGCGCCACCCCCACCCAATCACCCAACCACCCCCTAAAACCTGTCGACTACCCCCCCCCCCTTCCTTGCTGGCTTTAGGGCAAAGGGGATCTGCACCGCAACCCTCCTGAATCCCCCCCTCTCCCTCTTCATATTTTCAGGGCAGACGTGTTTGGGCTGCTGGCATCAGGGCGGCGGGGTCCGACCGGTGCGCGCCACTCCCACCCAATCACCCAACCACCCCTAAAACCCTGTCGACTACCCCCCCCCCTTCTTGCTGGCTTTAGGGAAAAGGGGATCTACCGACCAAAACCTCCTGAATCCCCCCCTCGCCCCTCTTCATATTTTCAGGCAGACGTGTTTTGGGCTGCTGGCATCAGAGGCGCGGCGGGGTCCAGACGGGCGCGCCACCACCCAATCACCCCAACCACCCCCTTTAAAACCTTCGACTACCCCCCCCCCCTTCCCTGCTGGCTTTAGGGCAAAGGGGATCTGACCGCAAACCTCCTGATCCCCCCCTCTCCCTCTTCATATTTTCAG
This sequence comes from Chlamydomonas sp. UWO 241, assembly GCA_016618255.1. Classification (NCBI taxonomy): domain Eukaryota; kingdom Viridiplantae; phylum Chlorophyta; class Chlorophyceae; order Chlamydomonadales; family Chlamydomonadaceae; genus Chlamydomonas; species Chlamydomonas priscui. The sequence goes on from VFSX01000164.1 coordinate 115,887, forward strand.
GCAGACGTGTTTGGGCTGCTGGCATCAGGGCGGTGGGGTCCAGACCGCGCGCGAGAGATGTCTCGGGAGCAGCAGCAGGAGCAGCTTACACCGCAGGAGCAGCAGGGGCAGCAGCAGCAGCAGCAGGAGCAGCAGGAGCAACAGCAACAGCTGCAGCAGCTAACACAGCAGCAGCAGGAGCAGGAGCAGCAGCAACAGCAGCAGCAGGAGCAGCTGACCCAGCAGGAGCAGCAGGAGCAGCAACAACAGCAACAGCAGGAGCAGCAGGAGCAGGAGCAGCAGCTGCAACAGCAACAGCTAACACGGCAGCAGCAGCGGCAGCAACAGGAGCAGCAGCAGCAGGAGCAACAGCAGCAGCAGCAGCAGGAGCAGCTAACACAGGAGCAGCAACACCAGCAACACCAGCAGCAGCAACAACAACAGCCGCTGTTTGACTTTGTGTACGACTGCCAAGCGTTCCACGCTCTACGCTCGGTGGACGAGGCGGGCTACATCAAGCTGCTGGAGCAGTCGCTTCGCCCGGGAGGGCTGCTGATGCTGCTCACGGGTGTGTTTGTATGTGTATGGGTGCGCATGAATTCAGCTCGCAAGCCCTCACCCAGCCACACCCCTCCCTTCGCAAGCCCTCTCCAGCCGTCCCTCCCCCCGTCCCGCATCACCCAGGCCAGCAGCTTGGACAAACACACACACACTCTCACACACACACGCATCACACACGCATCACCCAGGCCAGCAGCTTGGACGAACACACACACACACACACACGCGCGCGCATCACCCAGGCCAGTAGCTTGGACAAACACACACACACACACACACACACACGCATCACCCAGGCCAGCAGCTTGGACGAACACACACACACACACACGCATCACCCAGGCCAGCAGCTTGGACAAACACACACACAAACACACACACACACGCATCACCCAGGCCAGCAGCTTGGACAAACACACACACACAGAGAGATATCGTTACAGAGAACTCTGCACGGCAGATCTAGATAGGCTGTTTCTGGTCATCATTGAGGAGATTCCATTTGGAGGCGGGTGAACAACCATGCGCCAACAAGAGGGTGAATAACCTCATTCAAAAAGCAGTGGGGGAAAGGGGCAAATGCGGGTCACTGACGGCTGTGTTCGTCACTCCGCTTCGACTGAGTTTAAACTAGGTCTCGGCAGATTGACATCCACAGTTGTGGAAATCTCGCTAAGAGGATCCACTCGGGGGTGACTCGCTTGGACAAGAGGTCCATGAACTCGGGGTGCTTGGAGATGTCGCGTTTGAAGTTGGAAAAGTGGGTGTTTGCAGAGGAACGGAACTTGACGGAGTGGGCGAAAAAGTCGCCGGCGCTGAGCCGGTAGGATGTGATGGCGCCGCCGGCATAGAGCGAAGTCATGTCCGGTCGGCGGTACGCGAAAAGGGCGGCAGTGGGGGGGTATATGATGTCGGGAGGGAGTGGGGGGGAGAAGGGACGGGCGGGTGTGTGGAGATGGAGGGGCGGGGGGACGGGGGAGGTGGGAGGCGGCGGATGAGGGAGCCGATGAACGTAGCACGGTGCTTGTTGATCGTGTCGATGATGGGGAACGTACAGGGGGGGGAGGCATGCATCGTGGTGGTGGAGGTGTGCTCTGTGGTGTGAGGAGGGATGCCCTTGATGAGGCGGAGGAAACGGTTGTGGGTTACTTCAAGTCGGTGGATGTGGGCCTTGTTCAACGTCCATGTCTGGCAGCCATACAGTAGGGCAGAGATCACAAAGGCGTTGTAGAGGTGGATCTTGGCAGTGGGAGAGATTGAGTTGGAGTTCCAGAACCGGGGAGTGAGACGGTTGAAGGCGTACCAGGCACTTCCGATCCGGCGTGAGATCTCTGAGTCGATGATGTCGGAATCAGACGTGTTGGGAGCGTCATCAGAATGGGCGGCGGGGGAGGACAGAATATTTCCCAGGTATTTGAACTTGGAGGTGGAGTGGACCAGGTGGGGGGTAGATGAGGAGTCGGAGGGGATGGTGATAGGGGCGGAGGGGACGGTTTGGGCAGAAGGGTGGCCGAGGGATTGTGCCACGGTTTTGTCGTAGTTGATCGCAAGGGCCAGGTCTGAACAGATGCGGTCGAGGAGGGTGAGCATGGTGCGGAGGTCTTCCTCGGAGGGGGCGAGCAGGGCGATGTCGTCGGCGTAGAGAAGGAGGGGGAGTATGGTGGTCAAAAAGTCCTTGCGGGACTCAGGGGTGTACAGTTTTCCGTTGATCATGTAGCCAGAGGGTGGGACCTGGCCATGCATGAGGCATAGGGCGCCGGCTGAGCCCCATGCAAACGAGAGCTGGACAGCCATGCACTGCCAGGCGGGGACCGTTCCAGTCAGCGCCAGTCGGCTCTGCCGGCTTGACTGGCCACAAGGCCACTACTGTGACCCTGAGGAAGGTCCTCTCCTATATGCTCCTTGCCAGACATGTCTCTCAGAGACCGCTGTTTGGGGTAGTCTAGCCGGCGGGAGCGGTAGTCTATCGGCCGGGAGCCGGCGGTACTCTAGTACTTAAGTGTGCCGGAGTATCGGCGGGTGTCTAGTAGAAGAGTAGCCTGCTTAGCTGGAAACCCCGTGTAACTGCATTACTGCATGTAGCCAATTTGAATGCCAGAGTTGGGGAGCTGGGCAATCAGGGACCGGACAACTGTGTCGATGTAGACATTGAAGAGCAGGGGGGAGAGGGGGCAGCCTTGCTTGACGCCAGCTTTGAGAGGGAAAGGGGCGGAGTATGCACCGTTGACTCGGGCTCTGGCGGTGGCACCAGAGTAGAGGCTTTCGATGCGTGCGAGGAGGGCAGGGTGCGCGCCGCGGTGGAGGAGGGTTTTTCAAAGGGCGGCGTGGTTGACACTGTCGAACGCCTTGGACAGGTCAACGCAGGCCACATGGAGGGGGACGAGGGCGCGGTGTGACTCCTCTTGGAGGTGTCGTAGGGTGAAGATGGCATCGGAGGTGCCACGGCCCGGACGGAAGCCGAACTGGGAAGTGTGGAGGGTGGGCTCCAGCTGGAGCTTTTTTTTTGGCGGTTGAGGAGGATGTGAGTGTAGACCTTGCCAGCGACGGGCAGGACAGAGATGCCGCGGTAGGACTTGCTGCGCGTGGGTGGGCCCGAGGATGCGCCCTTGTAGAGGGGGCAGATGTCTGCTTGGTTCCACGCGGCGGGGGTGGGGGTGGTGTTCCAACAGGTAAGGATGATCTGGTAGAGGGCGGTTGCGGTTGCTGTGCCGCCGTGTTTGAGGAGGGGGGAGGTGATGTCGTCAGAGCCGGGGGCAGAGTTTCTGAGGGATTTGATCGCGGAGACCACCTCGCTCAGAGAGGGAGGGGAGGCAAGGGGGGGAGGAGGAGGGGGGAAGGGGAGGGGGACGAACCATGGGGGGCGGAGGGCGAGAGAGGAGGGAGGGGAGGAGGGGAGGGGGAGAGAGGGGGGAACGGGGGAGGGGGGGGGGGGAGGGGGATGGAGGCGGAGCGGGGGTAGTGAGGAGGAGGGGGAGGGAGACGGGGGCGGTGCGGGGGTGGTGGGTGTGAAGATGAGGTGGGAGGCGAGGGTGGCTTCGTCGACTTCCGAGCGGAGTGGAGTGTGGAGGACACGGAAATATTCTCCAAACGCGTCTGCCACCGCCTGAGCTCCAAAGCAGAGGTGGTCGCCGACACGGAGGGCAGGGAGGGCGGCGGAAGGGGGGCGGTCGACGAGTTTGGACAGCATGCGGTGGGCAGAGTGGGGGTTGTTGTCGTCAAAATCGTGTTGCACGCGTTGAGCGGCACCGTCCTAGTGCTTGTTGGTGGCGCGTGCGATGGCGGACTTGAGCTCGGCAGTCATGCGCGCCTCCTTGGGGGCGTCGCGGTTGCCAGTCAGTGCACTGTCGGAACGCATGGACTGAAGGTCGTGGGCGAGTTTGAGAGTCTCGGGGGGGAGGTAGAAGTGGATGGGGACCACGCGTGGGCGGGGCCAAGGGTGGATCTGGCCGCTGAGTGGATGGCCGCGGTGAGGTGGCTCGTCATCTGGTCCAGGGTGGGGGGGGTCGGGGAAGGGGGGAGGGTGGCGAGGGCCTCCTCGACTGCTGCCGCGAAGTGGAGCCGCGTGTCAGGGTCCGGAGCAGGTCGGTGAAATAGCGGGAGGGCGGAGGAGGACGGCGGGAGTGGGTGATGTTCCAGGCTCTGGAGAAGCGGAAGAGGATGCGCGCGGTGACAAGGGCGTGGTCAGAGCGGGCGATGGTGTCAAGTCCCCGGGTCTTGGGGCATCGTGCTCGCACGTCTTGCACGGAGCCCAGGTGAGGGCGGCGGACAAGGATGTAGTCTGGGATGTTGCAATCCTTATGGGTGTTGCTGTACCAGGAAAATACGCTCGAAGGGGGGTGGGGGAAGAAGGTATAGGTGACGGCAAGATTGTGGGCGGCACACAGGTCGAGAAGCTGGTGGCCGTTGTCGCTGATGCCAGGTTTGTGGTGGAACCCGGCAAGGGGGGAGTAGGGAGGGAAGAAGGAGGAGGGGCGGTGGAGGGGGGGGCAGGCGTACGGGCCCACCGACGGGTGGGCGTCGGGAGATGTCGCTGTGATCTTGGCGTTGAAGTCGCCTAGGACCAAAAGGAAGTGGTTTGCGGGGGTTCGGGAGAGCACGTCGCGGTGGAGTTGTTCGTAGAACGCGTCCTTGGCGACTGCGTCATCCGCGGCGTCTGTGGGAGCGTAAGCGATGACTGCGGTGACGGGAGGGGCGCCGGCGGGGCGGAAGCGTAAGACGAGGATGTGGTCGCTGAGTGCGGCGTAGCCGCCCTCTCACACACACACACACACACACACAACGCAGGCAATGCGGTCGAGCCCCTGGTCGGCCCGGCTGTCCTCAGCCATCACCCATGCCAGCCGTGCGCACACACACGCACACACACACACACACATTCACACACACACAACGCAGGCAACGCAGACGAGCCCCCAGTCGGCCCGGCTGTCCCCTCGCCTCACCCACGCCAGCCGCACGCACGAAAACACACACACACACACACACACACACACATGCAAACACACACACACAAACACACACACACACACAACGCAGGCAATGCTGTCGAGCCCCTGGTCGGCCCGGCTGTCCCCCCGCCTCACCCACGCCAGCCGCGCGCACGAAAACACACGTGCACACACACACACCTGCACAAACACACACACATACATGCACACACACACACTGCGCAGGCAACACGGACAAGCTCCCGGTCGACCCAGCAGTCCTCCCGCCTCACCCACGCCAGCCGCGCGCACTAAAACACACACACATGCACACACACACAAACACATGCACACACATATGCGCACACACACACACACACACACACACACACACACACTGCGCAGGCAACGCAGACGAGTCCCCCGTCGGCCCAGCTGTCCTAACAGAGTCGGAGCTGCGGGGAGCGTTTGCATCGCCGAACTGGCGCTGGCTGTTTCTAGTGCCCAGCCGTTTTGACTCGACCCCTGCGTATGAGGCTTTGGGACAGCTACCGCTTGCGTGGTGGGGTCTGGTGCAACGCACTAGCAACCTGGATTAGCAGAGACGGGTTGCAATTGCATTGTGTAGAGCAGCAGAATGGTTTGCGAACTACACGCTGGCTGTTCCTGGAGCCCAGCCGGTTTGATTCCACCCCTGCGTATGAGGTGCTAGGACAGCTGCCGCTTGCGTGGTGGGGTTTGGTGCACCGCACCGGTGACCTAGATTAGCAGAGACGCGCTGTACCTTTATGGCTTAAGATCTAGACTGGCCTGCGTCGTCGATCTGGCGCTGGCTGTTCCTGGTGCCCTTCGGGTTTTACTCGACCCCTGCGAATGAGGCGCTAGACAGCTGCCGACTGCGCGGTGGGGGCTGGTGCAGCAGACCGGTGACGGCGCTTAGAAGTTTTGAGTGTGCGTCAGGGGTTTCCTTGGGGTCATCCTTTCGTTTTCCCCGAAAATGCTTTCCCAGTTTCGTCGGGATTTTGGGCTGCAGCTCGGAGAATCGCGTCAAAACGTGTGAAAATCGACGATTTCACACTTGTTCCCGGAAAATTCGCCTCCGCACGTCATTTTTCCCGAACGTACCCTACCCGAAACCATCGGGATCGCGCCCTGTGAGCACGCTTTGTTTCGTTTCCCGATCGGGAAGGAAACCCCTGGTGTGCGTGTGTCTGAGATGAAACTGCATTACAAAGAGATGAATGCTCCTCTGATTTGGCGCGGGCTGCTTCTGGTAGGCTGGCGCGCTGCGTGTCCTTGCGGGCTCTCTTAGTTGAGCTCCCCTAGACGAGTAGTCTAGGAGACGGAGATGAGTAGTCAAGGCCTTAACTCACGCCCCAGGGTCCTCCGGGGGCGTGCAAGTACAACCTGTTAAACCGGGCTGATTCTGGTTCCCAGCCGGTTGAACTCGCCCCATGCTTATGACACACTGCAGCATTTGCTGATGCCGCTTGTGAATCACAGTCCCCATACACACCCCACTCCCCACCGGGAGGTTCCCACCCCACACGGTTGATGTTTAACTGAAGCACACGCTGCATGTTTTGGGCTGAAACCACGACCTGTGCATTTGCTCATGCCGCTTGTTCACGCCGCTTGCGTGAACGGGCTTTGTGCAACGAACCTGAAGAGTCTGTCCCAGCTTCTGTCCCAACGAGGTCTGCGGCTTGACCCTCCTTGCCGGCGATTTAATGGCAGCCATGGCCGTGGCCACGGCTGCGGGGCATTGGGGGCAGGGGGATTTTACAAGCTTGGGGAGAAACCGACTAACAGCAGAATGAAAAACGGAAACGTGTAGGCTGTTCAGATCTCCTGGTGTCGTTCCAGTGCGCTGTTGCTGTTGCTGATGCTGCTGATGCGTACAGTGACATTCTTTTGCCGTTTCCGATGCTTCTACTCAGAACAGCTAGGCCAGCGTGCAACCAGCGTACATCGTTCTGTAGCTGCTTTTGTTGCTGCTGCTCAGAACAGCTCGGCCAGCGTGCAACGCACGCGACCCCCGCCGCCCTTCTCGAGCGTGCATTATGTAGCTTCTGTTGCAGCTGCACCGGACAGCTGGGCCAGCGTGCAGACAGCATGCGACGATATGTTGCAGCCTCTGTTGCTTCTGTTGCTGCTGCTCAGAACAGCTCGGCCAGCGTGCAGCGCACACCGCCCCCGCCGACCTTCTCGAGCATGTCGACCGGTGCGTGCGCGATGTCGGCGACGTGGCGGCGGATCGCGCGGAGCTGGTCGGCGGTGAACGCGTTGTACGCCTGCGAGTGTGTGCGGTGAAGATTGAGCGTGGACCGAGAGTTGGGGAAAGTTTGGAAGCAGGCGCGCACAAGCGACAACGCACACACACCTGCGTGGACATTGCCATGACCGGCACGCCGTCTCTGCTCTGCACCTCCAGCGCGTTGCCGCACAGGCTGTCCATCTGCGTCAGAGAGATGTCCACCACCTGCGAAAAGTTGTTTGTGCGTATCCGTGTGAAGAGAGAGAGGCAGAGAGACAGGGTCGAAGAGAAATATCGAGAAGTATACATGGAGAGGGTGAAAGATGTGACATAAGTGGGTGGGGTTGACAGAGAGAGGGAGAGAGACAGATGTAGAGAGGAGGAGAGACAGAGATGTGGGGCGAGAGGGAGAGAAAGATACAGAGAGAGTAAGAGAGGGAGGGAGAGAGACAAAGAGCGCGCGGGGGTGGTCCAGCCCAGGTCACTTCGTTTTGCGCATTTTCAAGACAACCGCAAGATCAGCAACACATACCTCATGCGTCTTCTCGTCCCGCACGCTCTCCCCCACACTCTTCCACACCAGAAACCCTCTCCCCCACACCCTCCACACTGCCCTCACCTGCCAGCAACTCTTCCTCAGCAACGCCGCCGCCGCCGCCGTCGCCACCACCGCCGCCACCACTGCCGCCACCGCCGCCACTGCCATCGTTACCCACATGCGAAGCTGCTAAACGCAGAAACCCTCAACCCTCAACCCCACACCCTCCACACACCTTGTGACACTTGCCAAACACAATGCCCACACCCAGCCCCTCACACCCAGCCCCACACACTTGCCCACACCCAGCCCCACACTCCCTCCCCACACACACCTCGTGCGTCTTTGCCAGCGCCCCCATCAGGCGCTTGCGCTCCTTCTCATCACGAACGCTCTCTCCGCACACGATGGCGACGCCAGTGCCGATCGCCATCATCACGTTGGTGTGGTAGACGGGCTTGCCGCGCAGATCCGACGCCCTTTGAGAGATTTTGAGATTTTGAGAGCGTGAGAGAGTGAGCGAGTGAGAGAGTGAGTGAGAGAGCGCGAGTGTGCGTGAGTGAGTGGTACCGGGTGAGGGACGTGTGTGTGGTGTGTTGATCGCCATCATGACGTTGGTGTGGTAGACGGGCTTTCCGCGCAGGTCGGACGCCCTGCGTGTGTGTGTGTGTAAGAGTGTGTGTGTGTGTGTGTTTGTGTGTGTGACAATGCGAGAGTTGGGACGAGTGAGAGAGTGACCTGTGGGTAGTGTGCCGATGGCCATCATGACGTCGGTGTGGTAGACGGGCTGGCCGCGCAGGTCGGACGCCCTGCATGTGTGTGTATGTAAGAGAGAGAGTGTGTGTGTGTGTGTGCGTGTGTGTGTGTGTGTGTGTGACAATGCAAGAGTTGGGACGAGTGAGAGAGCGACCTGTGTTTGTGCGTGTGTGTGTGTGTGTGAAAGTGTGTGTGTGTGAAAGTGTGGTGGGCGGGCTTGCCGCGCACATCGGACGCTCTGTGGAAGATTGACAGAAGGAGAGTGAGAGAGAGAAAGGAAGGGCGCGAGAGAGAGGGATCGCGAGAGGAAGGCAGGGTGAACGAGCCCCATGTGTTGTGCACCGATCGCGCCATCATGATGTTGGTGTGGTAGACGGGCTTGCCGCACATATCAGACGCCCTATTTGCGTGGAAGCAAGCGAGAGGGGGTGAGAGCGAAAGAACGCGAGAGAGCGGGAGGTAGGGCGAGGGAGGGAGAGAGAATGACAGAGAGTGAGAGTGAGAGTGAGAAAACTGAACCGGAGGAAACAAGAGAGGGAGAGGGAGAGGGGGCGCGTGCGTGCATCCACACATGCCTACACCTGAAGGTCACGAAACTCCGGTTAACCGGTTACACGCACGCCAGTGGTGTCATTAGCCCCCCCGCAGCTCCCGCAGCCTCCGCTGCGGGGGAAAACCAGGAAATTTTGGAGGAAATTGCGGGGGCGCATCGCGGAAATTCTCAGAATTCGATTCGACGATTTTCACACTTTCGCGGAAAAAACGTCGCCTGCGGGGGCAAGCCGGCATGTTCCCTCCAGTGTTGCGGGGGCAAACAGCACATTCTCGGATTCCCTAATGACACCACTGACGCACGTCCACACCCTCCCCGCCCCCGCACAACAAAAACACCCACACGCACACCCACCGGCACACCTGAACGTGACCAAATCCTGGTACCCGAGTGTGTCGGCCCACACTCGCGCGAGGCTTGGGTAGCCTCACTCTATCCGTCTAAAACTCTCATCATCGTCTACAACCATTAAAATCGACCGCCACAGACACACGCATCCCCGCATCCCCCCCCACACCACACACACACACACACACACACCTGAACGTGACCATATCCTGGTACCCGAGCGTGTCGGCCCACTCCCGCTTGGCCTGGGTGTGCCCGCATCCCTACTACATCCGTTCAAATTGACCGCTAAACACAGACACGCACACACACGTGCACACACACACAGACCCCGTCTCTTCTAGTGTGTTCATAAGCTCTTCGCCAGGGGCTCCCGCCCTGGCGCCGCTCGATGGCGGACAACCGGGACAACTGCGCTTGATACTGGGCGGCTGAAAATCTGGAAATTTTCCCTGAGCGGCTCTGACGCACAGCGCTACTGGTGAACTGTTCCTGATGGGGCGAGGCTATGTGGCAGATGGGGCAGCGGTACGATGGAGAGCACGATGCACGATGGCGAGAATTGCGGCGAGCATGCACCCCCTCTCACAACGATCGGAACTCAAGCAGATTGCGGCTCCTAATGGTTTTACTGTGCCTGGATGGAAGAGAGAGACGGATGGCGAGAAATTGAGAAACATGGGAAGCGAGGCACATGCGGCTAGGCTTTGTGAGGAGGTTGCGGCGCAGGGGTTCCCTGCCCCAAGGCGCAGATTATTAGATGGCGACGCGATCGATGCACCAGCCGTGCGGCATGGGGCGAGGCGAGGCCCCACCAGCGGGCGGGCACCATAATGGAGATGGCGGCTAAGAACGGGGAATGCGGCTACCGGGGATGAGGCTACGGGTTATGCATGCCAGGGGACGGCGGACAAGGCTAATGCGTCACGGCGCATGGGTAAAGAACGGGGAATGAGGCTACGGGAGCTGGCGGGCGCGGCGCGCGCACGGCGCGCGCGGCGCATGGGGGTTGCATGGCGGCGCTCTGCGCGTGCATGCATGGAGGAGATTGCTGGCGGGCATGGAGGAGCTTGCTTGAGGGCAAACAGGAGATTGCTCGCGGGCGTGGAGGAGATTGCAGGCGGGCATGGAAGCGGATGGCGAGAAATTGAGAAACATGGGAAGCGAGGCACATGCGGCTAGGCTTTGTGAGGAGGTTGTGGCGCAGGGGTTCCCTGCCCCAAGGCGCAGATTATAGATGGCGCAGCAATCAATACACTAGCCGTGCGGCATGGGGCGAGGCGAGGCCCCACCAGCGGGCGGGCACCATAATGGAGATGGCGGCTAAGAACGAGGAATGCGGCTACCGGGGATGAGGCTACGGGTTATGCATGCCAGGGGACGGCGGACAAGGCTAATGCGTCACGGCGCATGGGTAAAGAACGGGGAATGAGGCTACGGGAGCTGGCGGGCGCGGCGCGCGCACGGCGCGCGCGGCGCATGGGGGTTGCATGGCGGCGCTCTGCGCGTGCATGCATGGAGGAGATTGCTGGCGGGCATGGAGGAGCTTGCTTGAGGGCAAACAGGAGATTGCTCGCGGGCGTGGAGGAGATTGCAGGCGGGCATGGAAGCGGATGGCGAGAAATTGAGAAACATGGGAAGCGAGGCACATGCGGCTAGGCTTTGTGAGGAGGTTGTGGCGCAGGGGTTCCCTGCCCCAAGGCGCAGATTATAGATGGCGCAGCAATCAATACACTAGCCGTGCGGCATGGGGCGAGGCGAGGCCCCACCAGCGGGCGGGCACCATAATGGAGATGGCGGTTAAGAACGAGGAATGAGGCTACAGGGAGAGGATACGGGTTACAGATGCCAAAGGGGACGGCGGAACAAGGATCAGCCATAGGTGTCACGGGGAATGGCTAAAGAACGGGAATGAGGCGGGTGGTACGGGTGCTGGCGCGCATGGAGCGCGGCGCGGCGCATGGAGATCGCATGGCGGCGCCCATGCATGGACGAGATTGCTGGCGGGCATACAGGAGATTGCTGGCGGGCATGGAGGAGATTTCTTGCGGGCATACAGGAGATTGCTGGCGGGCGTGGAGGAGATTGCTGGCGGGCATGGAGGAGATTGCTGGAGCCAATGGCGGCGGCGGGACTAGTAGTAGAACACAGGCGCACACCAACAATGCGTTGCTGTCACTACCTGGGTGGTATAGGGTGGATCTGGGGGCCCAGTGTCCTGTCTAGGTCCAGTGCGTGCGCGCGTGTGGGGGTTTACCCTCACCCCTACCAGGTAGCCAGCCAGTTTCCCACTGAAACTGAGTTTAAGGTGTCGGGCGCTAGCGCCGACACCGGTCTTATACATCATTACTGGTGTCACACAGACTGTAATATCCATCATCATCATCATCATCACCTGAACGTGACCAAGTCCTGGTACCCGAGCGTGTCAACCCACTCGCGAGGTCTGGGTGCGCCCTCACCCCGACTACACCCATTCGCATTGACCGCCACACTGGCTACCGCCCCTCACAAGTAATTGTTAGGGCAAGAACTGGACTTGGGTCTAACAGTAACAGTAACACGGGGTTTCCAGCTAAGCAGGCTACTCTTCTACTAGAGACACCCGCGGATACTCCAGCACACTTAAGTACTAGAGTACCGCCGGCTCCCGGCCGATAGACTACCGCTCCCGCCGGCTAGACTACCCCAAACAGCGGTCTCTGAGAGACATGTCTGGCAAGGAGCATATAGGAGAGGACCTTCCTCAGGTCACAGTAGTGGCCTTGTGGCCAGTCAAGCCGGCAGAGCCGACTGGCGCTGACTGGAACGGTCCCCGCCTGGCAGTGCATGGCTGTCCAGCTCTCGTTTGCATGGGGCTCAGCCGGCGCCCCATGCCTCATGCATGGCCAGGTCCCACCCTCCAGGGGTGCATGGACGACAGAGTTGTCATGGAGGCTGCCTGAAGACCTTCCAACGCCAGTCACCGGCAGACGAGCGACCCCGAGGATGAGCGCGGTGACGAACGCTGCGATTGGTGAAGCGGATTTACTCTGTGTTGCCTCGGCGGTCGCCACCGCTGAAGCCGTGATGGTAGCCCGCCTCCCAGGCAGCCATCTTGACCAATGTCCAGCATGCATTGACAGGCGCCAGCTCCTCCCGCTCGTCGATCAACTCGTCGAGATCGGTGCCGCATGGCGTCCTGCATGGGGGGAGGATAAGGGCCGTCTCCCAGCACGGGCCGCGGCAGCGCCGCGGCTACTCGCCAAGCCATGGCAGCGCCGGGCAAGCCGCTCCTGAGGTGTTCCACCGAGGGGCAGTCTAGCAGGAGCCGGGCCAGTCGTATTTTACCCCGCTCGTCAGCGGCACGGAGATCCTCGTCACCAGCAGCGCCGCATTGCTGGGTCCAGGCTTGGCGACGAGAGCGCGCCTCCGTTAATCGAGCCACTTGGGTCTAGGCAGTGGTAAAACTTGAAGGGCCAGAACTGGACCTGGGTCTAGGCGGTGGTACCACAACTAGAAGGTAGCTTTCGCTGAAAAGCCGATGTAACTGTAACTGCGACTGCCACACACAGACACGCACACACACGCACACACACGCAGCCCCCCCCCCCGCCTCCTCTCACACCTGAACGTGACCAAGTCCTGGTACCCGAGCGTGTCGACCCACTGCCGCGCGAGGTCTGGGTGCGCCCTCTCGCTGATGTTGACATACGCGACCCCGTTGATGCGGTCAATGACGAGGACACCTGCGAGTGTGTGTGTGTGTGTGTGCACGTGTGTGTGTTGTGTGTGTGTGTGTGTACGCGCGTGTGTGTGTGTGTGTGTGTGTGTGTGCGTGCACCCTCTCGCTGATGTTGACGTACGCGACTCCGTTGATGCGGTCGATGACGAGGACACCTGGGAGGGTGTGTGTTGTGTGTGTGTGAGTGTGTGTGTGCGTGTGTGGGAAAGAGCGAGAGTGTGTGTGTGCGTGCGTGCGTGTGTGTGTGAGGGTGTGTGTGTGTGTGTGTGCGTCCTCTCGCTGATGTTGACGTACGCAACTCTGTTGATGCGGTCCATGATGAGGACGCCTGGGAGGGTGTGTGTGTGTGCACGTGTGTGTGTTGTGTGTGTGTGTGTGTGTACGCGCGTGTGTGTGTGTGTGTGTGTGTGTGTGCGCCCTCTCGCTGATGTTGACATACGTGACCCTGTTGGTGCGGTCGATGACGAGGACACCTGATAGGGTGTGTGTGCATGTGCGTGTGCGTGTATGCGTGTATGCGCGTGCGCATGTGCGCGTGTGTGTGCATGTGTGTGTTGTTGTGTGTGTGTGTGTGTGTGTGCGTGCACCCTCTCGCTGATGTTGACGTACGCGACTCCGTTGATGCGGTCGATGACGAGGACACCTGAGAGGGTGTGTTTGGGGGGTGGGGTGGGGGAGTGTGTGTGTGTGCGTGTGTGTGTGTGTGTGCATGTGCTTGCATGTGTGTGTGTGTGCGCGTGTGTGTGTGTGTGTGTGTGCGTGTGCGTGTGCGTGTGCGTCCTCTCGCTGATGTTGACGTACGCAACTCTGTTGATGCGGTCCATGACGAGGACGCCTGGGCGTATGTGTGTGTTGTGTGTGTGTGAGTGTGTGTGCGTGTGTGTGTGTGCCTGCGTGTGTGTGTGTGTGGGAAAGAGCGAGTGTGTGTGTGCGTGCGTGCGTGTGTGTGAGGGTGTGTGTGTGTGTGTGTGTGCGTCCTCTCGCTGATGTTGACGCACGCAACTCCGTTGATGCGGTCGATGACGAGGACGCCTGAGAGGGTGTGTTTGGGGGTGGGTGAATGTGTGGTGGTGGTGGTGGTGGGGCGTGTGCGTGTGTGTGCGTGTGTGTGCGCGCCTTCTCGGTTGATGCGGTCGATGACGAGGACGCATATGTGTGTGTTTGTGTGTGTGTGTGTGCGTGTTTGTGTGTGTGTGTGCGTGTGCGCATTGTTGTGTGTGTGTGTGTGTGTGTGTGTGAGCGCGCGTCTTCTCAGTATACATGGTCGATGGCGAGGACGCATGTGTGTGTGTGTGGTCGATTTTACAGTCCGTCGGACGCCTTTGATGGCGCATTAGACCCTAGGAAAGAGGCCGGCAGCTGTCAAAATTAGACCCCTAGCATGCCATCTGCCATCATGATTGCTGTGCACGCGGTGCGTGTCTCAAAACAGGCGACAAGGAAGTCAGCCAGCTCGTGCCAAAACCTGGGGTTCTCCTGGCCTGGCCGAGGATTCATAAACTCCCGCATCCGCTCATCTAAATCGGCCTCCTCGGGGCGAGGGATGGACCGAAACAGGCTGTGGGCCTGCACCCGTGCCTCTTCATAGGCAGGGCACTCAAATACCATGTGTGCCTCATCCTCTAGCCCACCGCATAGGCAGCACGCCCGCTGGCTGCGTCGCTGCCTCTGTCCCGCCACGGCGTAGCGCCCCCGCTCTATCTGCAGCTCATGGAGCCCCATCCTGAACCTAGCTAGAGCCGTGATCCGGGCAGCACTGTTCAGCCCTGAGCTCAACAGGGCCGGTGGCTCGCTGTCGCTACCCGCCATCCACCGCATGTAGGTCAGCATCTTAAAGCCGCGCGACCACTCCTCAGGTACATCACGCACGGTAGTGCCGCTCGGCAGCGCCGGTGTGCTTGTCGCGGCGGCCAGCCACGCCGCGGTCGCCACGTCCAGCAGGTTGGTGATGCGTACCGGTCCCCCCTGGTCCCACGCCAGGGTGTGCCCCACAGTTCCGAGGCACACCTGCAAGCGTGCCGCCCAGCACGTCCCCCCCGCTTCGGCCAGCCCCCAGCTCTCCCGCATTGCATCTTTAAGCAGGTCACCGTCAGGCCGCCCCCGCGCCTTATCCCAAAAGCGCGTCGCCTGGCGCAGCCAATCTGCCGCCAGCGGCCGCCACCCCGCCTCCCGCGCCAAAATCCCCAGTTGCTGCCCGTTGCTGCGGACTCCTAGGGACGCACGGGTAAATTGCAGAAGCACTTCCTCCAGGGTGCGCCATCCGTCGCGTGCGGCCTTAGCGCCCCTCCCACTCCTGCCTCTCTCCCACCGTCCGCCCGCCCCGGCAAACACGCCCCCCCCAGCATCCGCCATCATCGCAGGGCCCCACACCTCACACCCGTAATTTAGCACAGGCCGTACTTGCGTGTCGAACAGGTGGGCCTTAATGCCAATATTGTTAAGGCGTATTATATAGCATCTGCGAGTTAGCGCGTATCTGGTGCGCTGGCCCCTAGAGCGTCGGGTGCCCACGTCCCCCCCCACTGCCCGCCGGTGGTGAAAGAGCATGCCCAGATATGGGAACTCGTGTGTCATGGGTAGATCTGCTCCTGCAAACTTCAGCGTTACCCTCCCCCCTGCCGCCCCGACTGGGCAGAACTGGTCATTGAACACCACCCCTTCTGACTTCTTAACGTTTACTGTTAGTGCGCGCGTGCCGCAAAAGGCGTGCAGAGTATCTAGCATGCGTTGAAGCGCTTCGGGCGTCTCTGCCAGCAGCGTCAAGTCATCAGCGTACAGCAGCAGCCGTAGTAACCGCCCCGCCATCTCCACCCCATCACCCGGGAGCTCTGCGTCTAGTACTCCCTCCAATGCGTCAATAAAAAGCCCAAACAGCAGCGGTGACAGTGGGTCGCCTTGCATGACCCCCTTGTGTGAAGGAAACGCGGGTCCCACTTTCCCATCGATGCGCACACACATTGCGGACCCATCGTACATGGCAATCAGCGCCGCCATGAACTCCCCATGTACCCCCAGGCTCCTTAGGCACTCCCAAAGCAATGGGCGGTGCACGCAATCGTAAGCCTTCCTGAAGTCAATAAAGGCAGCGTACAGCGGTTTGCGCTGGAGGCCGCTCTTCTCAATAAGGTGTTGCAGGATGAAGGCATTATCTGGGGTCCCCCTCTTCTTCCGGAAGCCTGCCTGGCCCCGCGCCCGGTACCCCTCCCGTTCTGCTAAGGCGTCCAGCCTGTTCATAAGCACCAAGCTGTATAGCTTGGCGAGGGCATTCCCCACCGTGATCCCTCGGTAATCGTCCCGCACGTCTAGGCTGCCTTTCGGCTTTGGCACCGGCGTGGTTGCCCCCAAGTGCCATGCAGTCGGGTACCCCTCACGGAAGACCCGATTGAGCAGGTGTGTGATGGGGCCAGCGAGCAGGTGCTCCTCATCCACAGCATCCGTTGCATCGCCCCCCTCCGCCGCCCTAGCCCATGCCCTCTGATAGAACTCTATCGGCATGCCGTTTACGCCTGGGGCTTTGCCCGCGTCCATGGCCATCAGTGCCGCGTACACCTCCGCCTCAGTAAATGAATTGTTTAGCGCTGCCGCCTGCTCCGTGGCCGTCGTCGTGGGGAGGGCAAACGGGGCTCTGTGCCCATGGTCAGTGGCATCATCCGTGTTAGTCGTATTAGTCGTATGAGTCGTATCAGTGGCGTTAGCATGGTTGTCCCCCAGCAAATCCCTAAAATAATCTGTCCACCCCTCCACGTCCCTCAGACCGACCGCCTGGCTAGGCAGTTTCACCCGCTGCCAAAACCGCCGAGGATTCCCCTTCCTGGCCTCAATCAGCTCGGAGTGTTCCCGGGCCTCGCTCGCGCGGCGGGAGCGCCGCGCGGTCCGCCTATAGGCCTTCCCTGCCTCTTTGGCGGCCGGTGACTGCGCCCCGTGCGCTCGTTCCGCTTCCCGGCACGCGCGGCGTGCGTTCTTGCACTCCTGAGTGTACCATATGTTGTGTGGTCGCACCCCCCCGTCCCCGGTCATGGGCCGCACCAAGACCGCACCCACCTCACGCGACGCGTGCAACGCCCGGGCTGCCCGCTCGACCGCGCCCTCGAGGCGGCTGAGCTCCTCATCCACCGTCGGTGCCCCCCGAGCTCCCAAAACGTCCGTCATCATCCCCCCCAGGAGCTGTGCGTACGCCCCCTCGCCCCCCTGTGGCCACCTAAACCTGGCCGGCGTTTCGCTCGGGGCGCCGGCCTGAGCTGCAGGTACCGCAGTAGCGGGCTCATAAGTAAGGGTCAGTACTACTGGTCTGTGGTCAAACCTGCCCCCGCCTAGCCTTGGTGGGTGTTGGTCGTGCACATGTAGGGTAGTGCCCGGCCGTGGTGCCCCCGCGCCACTAAAGGCGAGGTCAGGGGACGCCACAAAGTAGTCGACCACACTACGTTTTTCCTGCCCCAGTGCGTGGTAGGTGAGGGCCCCATGCTCATCCCCCGGAAGGCGACCATTAAGGATAACCATTCCCATGTCCCGGCATAACTGTAGCAGGCGCTGCCCATGCGCGTTGTGCACGCGGTCAGCCGACTCTCTCGGCCCCACCTGCCCTGCCTGCGCGATGTCGCCCTCACGCACCGCAGGGGCGGGCCCCCCATCCCCCCTGTCCCTATCCCTATCATCCTCCTGCCCTGTGCGTGCGTTGAGGTCGCCCAGCACGAGGACCTCCCCCTTTGCCCGGTACTTAGAGATGCCCTCTACCAGGGCTGTTATGTGTGCCTCTACTGACAGGTTCCCCCCCTCGAGCAGCAGATACTTGGATTTCGCGTGGGGGATGTACGCGGCGCACGCGTACACGTCCCTAGCGCCCGTGATCCTAAACCAGAGCATCCCAAGCTCGGGCACATCCCACCTTCCCCGTAACAGCATGGCTAACATACAGCGCAACCCCCCCACTGTCTGATTTGTGGGGGCGCTGGCTGCATGCGAGGCATTTGAATCCTGGGATGGCAGGTGGGGGCTCACCGGAATGCCCGGTTTCGGTGAACGCCACGACGTCCGCGTTTGCCTGCAGCCACTTGGTGAGGGTGGGGTGATTGTGTGAGAGGTCATGTCCCCTCATAATGTTCCAGTTCATGATCCGCAGGCCGCTCAGCTGGGGGGGAGCGTGGTCACGCCGCAGCCTCCCGGGCCCATGCCCCCTCCCTTGCCCCCGTCACCCGTGCCGTTCCCGCCCTTGTCCCCGCCCCTGTCGTCGCCGCGGCCGCCCGCCGCCGCCGCCGCCGTTGCTGCGACCGCAGCCGCGACCGCCCCCGCCGTCATTCCCGCCCCCGCCCCACCTCCCCGCATTGCCATGCGCCTCTGGCTCTGGTGCTCGGCATACGGCAGGTGTGGGAGGATGGCACAGCCCGGCCGCCTCATGTTCGCCGTGCACCGCGGCAGGAGCATGCGCGCGCGGATGAACGCCGCATGCCCTTCGTTCGCGACCGTGAAGACCACCTTGCTCTTGTGGTTGTTAGCAAACATGACGCGTGCCTGCACCACGGTCACGTGGTGCGGCCCCAGCAGCGTGGTGAGAGCTCGCTCCGTGCCGCGTGCGAGCGCGTGGCGAGCGTCGCTGACACACTCCCGCACCACCACGGCGAACGTGAGTCCCCGGCCGCTCACAGCCGCTGGCAGCGGTGGCGGGCCCGGCGGCTGCGGCGGCCCAGGCAGCTGCTGCTGTGCTGCCGGCACTGGCTGCGCGACCGTGACTGGCGCGCGCGCCGCCACCGGCACCTGCCGGCCCGCCGCCTCCCCCCCCCGAGCGGCTGCCTCCAGCGCCTGCACCTGCTCCGTCAGCGCAGCCACCTTTGCTGCCATCTCCCTGGACTTACCCTGGTCCACATGGAACTGGGCCAGAGCCAGCACCTCGTGCTTCTCCATGCGCCCCATGCGCGCATCCAGATCGGCCACCCCGTCCTTCGCCACGCTCAGCTCTGGCACAAGGCGGAGGAGGGGC
>VFSX01000164.1:140000-220432 GCA_016618255.1 Chlamydomonas sp. UWO 241
CTGTTACACAATGCAACACCTGGCAACACCCTACGACGCCCTGCAACACTCCTTGCAACACCCAGCAACACAAACACTTACCTCGCGCGTGAGGGTGCCGCCGCCCTCGCCAGGCTTGGCCGCCACGTTCATGAACGAGTTGTCCTGCACACACACGGGTTGAGGTCGTCAGGATGTTCAGCCTCAGATATCAGCTCAGATATCAGCTCAGATATACTGTTGAACTGTGGCGTCATTAGCGCCCCCGCAGCCCCCGCTGACCTCCGCTGCAGGGGCAACCCGGGAAATCTGGGGAGGAACTGCGGGGGAATCTGACCTGTGGGGAATCTGGGGAGGACCTGCGCAGGCGCATCGCAGGAATTTCGCTCCGAAAAGTGTGAAAATCGGGATTTAACAGTTCCCCCGCCGGAAACGCCTCTTGCGGGGGCAGTTCGGGACCAGTGATTCCCCTGTGAGCCGTATACCGCTCCGGGCCGGATTTCCAATTTCTCAGAAAACCACACCACGCTTTGTGGGAGAGGGCGTGGAGGGATGTGTTGGAAAGCTCTCGTCGAGAGCAGCACAGCGGCATGCGTTGCGTGGACACTCGCTGTGTATTGCGCCTGGTATGAGCGGTCAAAATTGCTCGAGCCGGGGAAAAACAAATTGCTAAAATCCTTCCCCGGGACCACTGTTCGGGACATTCCCTACAATGTTTTGAGGGCAATCACAACGACATCTGGTTTAAGACCAGGCTAAGTAGCATCCATGAAGAAATTGCCCTACGCATGCGGTACGCATTGTCTAAATGGTGAATGGCTTTCGGGTGCGCATTACCATCCATGGATCGTAAACAATTAGAATTCCCGACCCGGCGGCTAAGGCAAAGAGCATGGATATCCTTTGCCTTCGCCGTCGGGTCAAAAATTATAATGGTTTAATTAAAATACTACCGCGAGGGTATGCTTTCGTTGCTTTGGTTTTAGAAACGCCCCAAATTGCGATTTATGATGATTGATAATAGTTTCAGGCTGTGGCACCTTCCGGGGGGGGGGGGGGTCAGACGATGATTACACTCGGCAAAGGGTATACGTGTACGGTCAAGGATGCTGCGTTACTTGCAGAGCCAGACTCGCCCACGGCGCTCATAAACGCATCGTCATGCACACGCACACACTCGATCTGATTGGAAGACTTTTTCGGACACGGCATTTGTGCGTGCTCAGGATAGGGTCGGGTGGAGAGCCGTGGTGTACGGTCCGGCTGCCCCTCAGGCGCCGGCCCCTCCACCACGGCGGTCAAGTAGATTGGCAAGCGCCACTTGACCCCCTATCCCCTGGAAGCAGTTAGGACCTATCTTGGAGGCGTCGCACAATAGCTCTCCTTTTTGCTCAGGGACTACACGCTGGCAGGCAGCCGGCTGGTGGCTACCGCCCCTCACAAGTAATTGTTAGGCCAGAACTCGACTTGGGTCTAGGCGGTGGTACTAGGACAAGAGGTAGTCTTTGCTGGAAAGCCGATGTAACTGCAAGATGCACACACGGCACGAGCAAGGTCGCAATGTTTTTTTTATTCCTGGCGTCCGGTACGTCAATAGTAAGTAAGTTCCCAAATCTCAATATGGGTGAAGGGGGTTCTGGCGTCTGGGTCAAGCGGTAAGGTGGTACTTACGGGTAGAGGCGTGGCCACGTCGCGCATGAACGCGTTGTCCTGCACAACGAAGGGTGGAGGGCGTTGCTTTTTCAGTTGATTCTACTAATTATTGCTTACCGCCTTCATCGGCAAATTCACACCCAAATACAAATAAAAACACACACCTGTGCGGCCTGCTCGTTTAATCCGAACGCCGTCGGCGCCACCATCAGCACCTTTCTAGGCGGCTGGCGCACACTCCGAGGGGGCGGCCGACAGGCGGCGGCGATTCAATCACACGCGCAAATATTCAAATTCACACCCAAATTCAAATTCAAAACAAACCTGCGCGGCCTGCTCTTCGAAAAACCAACCGCAGTCAGGGCAACCATCAGAACTTCTTAAGGACGAATGGCGGGGAATGGTGGAATGGCGGAATAGTGAAAATGGAATTTCAACCAAATCCAATCCACACAAAATGTGTTAATTCGAAACACACCTGGGCAGCCTGCTCGTTGAAACCAAACGCTGTCGGCGACACCATCAGCACCTCGTTGGAGGACTGGCGGATTCCGAGGGAGAGGCCGGCGGCAGCGGTGGTGGCAGAGGCTGTGGCGACGTCCGGAACCAATGCGATGGAGGCGCCGTGCCTGCACGTGAGACAGGGAAGATGAGCGTTCGATGGGAGTGGGCCGGTGCTTGGCAGCCCGACAACGTGCACTTTCGGGTTGAGCTCGGCGGATTCGGGTCGGCGCATCAGGCTTCGATTGCGCGAATTTCGTCCCCACAAGTGTTAAAATAAACAATTCCACACCCTTTTCGCAGGGAAAAACGCCTCCTTCGGGTTGAGGTTGAGGGGAGTAAGCAGCAAAAGCCCAGGTCGAGCCATCATTTCTCCAATATGCGTGGCGGAACCACTGGCATGAGATGCTACGCGGGATGATGGTGTTTGGATGCTCACGTCGAGCCTGGTCCATCTTAATTACAAAATGGCCAAACGGTCCAATGAACGGCATGCACTTCACGGCAACCAAGACATGCCACAGTCAGCAGATAGCGCAGATCTGCGACAGAGGGTCAGTTGCCATGCCCCCATTGAGCTGGAATTGCATTTATGTGTTCAATTCACTCTCATTCAAATTGTGAATGTAACTGAATTAAATCTAATGACAACACACCCTTATGGCAGCACACCTGTGCAGGTACGACAGCAGGCCCGTCGCCATGCCCGCATGGAGCCACGCGAAGCCTAATGGGTGCATTATTGTGGGTCAGAGCGGCTGATAGGCTGTTTCGGAATGGATTCAAATCGCATTGAAATCGAATGGTAGGCACCTGTGCAGGAACAACAGCAGGTCCGTCATGCCCGCATGGAGCAACACGTAAGCCCAATGGGTGCGGTGGTGTGGGTTGCGGGCGGCTGGTACAACTGTTTCAGAATGGATTCGATTAGAATTGAAATCGAATGGTAGGCGCACCTGTGCATATACGCCAGCAGGCCCATTGCCATGCCCACACAAGCAGGCCTGACGGTGTGGAAACCTTGCCGCACCCACGCCCACGCGCAAAATTGTCTATTCATCGCGCCATGATGATGATGGATTTTACAGTCTGTGTGACACCATTAACGATGTATAAGACCTGTGCCGGCGCTAGCGCCCGACACCTCAACTCAGTTTCAGGTTAAAACTTGCTGGCTACCTGGTAGGAGTGAGAGTTAACCCCCACATGCGCGCACGCACTGGGTCTGGGTAGCCATAGATGGTGCCTCGCGTCAACTCCTAGGCAGAGGTGCCAAGTAACACACCGGTGCAGGTACACCAGCAGGTCCGTCGCCATGCCCGCATGGAACAACACGTACGCCCAATGGGTGCA
Source organism: Chlamydomonas sp. UWO 241 (assembly GCA_016618255.1). Taxonomy (NCBI): domain Eukaryota; kingdom Viridiplantae; phylum Chlorophyta; class Chlorophyceae; order Chlamydomonadales; family Chlamydomonadaceae; genus Chlamydomonas; species Chlamydomonas priscui. The sequence continues at coordinate 143,487 of VFSX01000164.1, forward strand.
TTCGTGTGGGTTGCGGGCGGCTAATACGACTGTATCGGAATGGATTCGAATCGTATGAAATCGAATGGTAGGCGCACCTGTGCAGGAAACCACAGCAGGTCCGTCATGCCCGCATGGAGCAACACGTAAGCCCAATGGGTGCGGTGTGGGTTGAGGGCGGCTGATACGAGTGTTTCTAAATGCATTCGAAATTCAGAGTGGTTTCGAATTGAATTAAGATCGAATCGAATGCGCACCTGTGCATATACGACAGCAGGCCTGGCAGTGTGGAAACCTCGCCAAGCCCACGCCCACGCGCGCGCCCACGCGCAAAATCGTCTCTCTGTCGCGTCATAGAGGGTGCCTTGCTTCAACTCATACTAGGCAGAGGCGCCAAGCAACACACCTGTGCAGGTATGAAAGCAGGTCCGTCGCCATGCCCGCCAGCTTGTATCCAGCAGGTGTGGACACGTACTCATCGACCACGACCTGCATGGTGTTTGGTGTGGGGTGTGGGGTGTGGACTCGGACGGTTTCACAGTTTTTCCGCTCTGTGGAAGTTGTTGGTTGCCATGCCCGCCAGCTTGTAGCCGGCAGGTGTGGACACGTTCTCATCGACGACGACCTGCATGGTGTTTGAGGTGGGGTGTGGGGTGTGAACTCAGACGGTTTCACAGTTTTTCCGCTCTGTAGAAGTTGTTGGTTGCCATGCCCGCCAGCTTGTAGCCAGCAGGTGTGGACACGTACTCATCGACGACGACCTTTGTGTGGGGTGTGGGGTGTGGACTCAGACGGTGTGGGGTGTGACCTCGGACGGTGTGGGGTGTGAACTCGGACGGTTGCACATGTTCTTTTTTTACTCTGTGGAAGTTGTTGGTTGCCATGCCTGCCATCTTGCAGCCGGCAGGTGTGGACACGACCTGTGAGTGGGGTGTGGGGCAGTGGTCCCTGGGAAGGATTTTAGCAATTAGTTTGTCCCCGGCTCGAGCAACTTTGACCGCTCATACCAGGCGCAATACACAGCGGGTGTCCACGCAACGCATGCCGCTGTGCTGCTCTCGGCGAGAGTTTTCCAACGCATCCCTCCACGCCCTCTCCCACCAAGTACGGGGTGGTTTTCTGTGAAATGGGAAATCCGGCTCCGAGCGGTATACTGCTCGCAGGGGGATCACTGGGGTGCGGGGAGCCTCAACACAGCATATTGTATCGTCAGAGGCCTCAACCCTCCACCCTCACCCCCAACCCTCCACCCTCACCCTCGACCTGAAACCTCGACCCTCACCCTCGGCCCTCGACCCCCACCCTCAACCCTCAAACGTCGTCCCTCAACCCTCGACCCTCGCTCTTCGACTCTTGACCCTGGAATGCCATACCTTGGTGTGTGGGGCCAGCACGGCTGTGGAGACCGCGATGTTGTTGCCCCCGAGGGATGCGATGATCTGCGCGCGAGGGAGGTTGTTGGGAGGCTGTAAAAGAGGTTGTAAGGAGGTTGCTGAGAAAGAGGTTGTTGGGAGGTTGTTGAGGAGGCTGCCACCGAGGTATGCGATGACCTGCGCGCGAGCGAGGTTGTTGGGAATTTGTTGACGAGGTTGTTGGGAGGTTGTTGGGAGGAAGGTTGTTGGGAGGTTGTTGGGAGGCAGTTGGGAGGTTGGTAGGTTGTTGTTGGGAGGGAGTTTTGTTGGGAGTGTGTCGGGAGTTTATTGGGAGGTTGTTGAGGAGGCTGCCACCGAGGGATGCAATGAACTGTGCGTGAGGGAGGAGGTTGGGAGGTTGTTTAGGAGGTTGTTGAGAGGCTGTTGGGAGGGAGGTTGTTGGGAGGTTGTTGGAAAGAGGTTGTTGGTAGGTTGTTGGGAGGCTGTTGGGAAGTTGGTAGGTTGTTATTGGGAGGGAGTTTGTTGGGAGTTTGTAGGGAGGTTTGGGGAGGCCGTTGGGAGGTTGTTGTTGGGAGGGTGCTGTTGGGAGGGAGGTTGTTGCGAGGCTTGAAGAGGTTTTTGTTGGAAGGTTGTGGGGAGGGAGGTGGTGGTGAGGTGGTTCAGGAGATTGCCGTCGGGTGCGGTGACGAGCTGCACTGCGTCTGCTTGCGCGAACACGCACATGCGTGTGTGCAAGGTGTGTGTGGTGCTGGTGCGCGTGCACGCGTGCGTGTGCACACGTGCGTGTGAATCTTCACACCTTGGAGAGCGGGGTCGCCGGCTGGTCGAATGCAGCAAACGGCTCGCGCAGCACTCCGATCGTCGCCTTACCAGGGGCGCCTGTGGACACCACAATCACACACGGATGGAGTGAGTGAGAGCGCTGTACTAGACTGGATTGCCTTGGGCGGTGGACGCACGATCGCCACAGTGTGGGGCGCTTACTCAGCATGCATGTGCATTCCACATTGCATGGCATGCTGCATGGCAACATGCCCAGTCATCCTCGCATTCCTCCTCGTATCCCTGTTGTGCCCACAAGTAATGCCTGCGCGCACCCACGAATCGTGTACTGCAGCATGGGCCTCACCCAGGGATGCAGGCAGCACCGCGGAAGCGCCCCATGCGCGCTCTGCCGTCTGCACCAGCAGGCCATCGGCGCCCAGCGTCACGGGGGTGCCTGCGAACGAGCAGGCACGTCGGTGCTATTTCTCTGCGCCACCGGGCTCGGCAGGATGAGTCGGGGGTCGGCGATTTGCATGGGTGGGTTCCGCCGACGCCGCTGGCCCTCGGCGTGCCCCGCGTGGCCCCACCCTGTCTGAAATGCCTGCATGAATGAATGAAGGTGCAACAAAACCACTGTGGCGATCGCCAGGCCGTGCGCAACTCACCCGCGGATGCTCCAAAGGCACGACGCGCAAAGAACCCAGCCGTCGCCCACGCCTGAGGCGCGGCGTTGCGGCCAGCCGTAAGGGCGGACAGCACGCCGCTGAGCGGGGCCATCGCGGATGTGTCGTCGATTTTAGATGAATATCGCGCTAATCGGTCGAAATCGTGTTGCAGGTGACGAGGTGTGGGGAGAAATACGCCGCTGCTGCTGCAGCCACGCCTCCACTACCTCCCATCAGGGTTCTGTTGAGTTTTCAATAGCCCTCTCCCCCCCCATACGTTCGGCGCGATGCGATCAGGGATGCGCGGACTCAGATCAGCAATCGCCCTCAGGGCCGTATCCGGCGCTGCCGAGGGCGCCGCTCCGTCGTGCCTGAGCAGCGTGAACTCCACGTACGCCACCATCGCTACACGATTGGCTGGGACGCATTCCGGAACGGGACTGCATGGTTTCCAGGCAGCCCCGCTCGGCAGCATGGGATCGGCGATGTCGGTGAACGGAGATGCGCCGCCTGCGTGCCAGCAGCACCGAGGCTTCGCCACCGCATCGTCAGGCCCTTGCGACGCCGCGACGCCCTCGGGCGGCGGCAGTGCGGGCGGTGGCAAGGAGCCGCTGACGATGAGCCTGCAGGAGGCTGTGATGTCGCTCGCGGACGTCGCAGTGTCCAAGGTGCAGTGGTGGAGCTTGCATGCAACGCGGCGGATGCCCGCAGTGGCTCGATGTGTGCGCGCATGCACACACCCTCTTGCATGGAGCGTGTGCATGGCGGGTGCATGGGCGCCGAGCGCATGCCTGACCTTGCCCCCGCGGTGTCTCTCGTGTGCCGCGTCCCAGGTCGAAGAGGGTGACCTCGACGCGGCAATTGGGGTTCTGTCGGAAGGTATCAAGGAGTTTGGTCCGCGATTCCCCGACAGGTGGGCGGCAGCTGGTGTGCTGCACTGTGCGACAATGCGCTGTGTATGTGCTCACTCGGTGAGCCGACTGAGTTCCCTAGCTATCTCCAGAAACTCGTGAAGGGGACCAATTTCCTCGCACTTGGAACCCTCTGCATGCTTTCACCTGCCTCGGCATCCAACCACCTTCAACCTAGCTCATACATATTTTCGTCCTGACAATCACCGTCGCACCCCCACAAGGGGTTGATCCAACCCTGCACACCAAGGCCACACCTCACTTGGGCGCAGATCCTGCCATCTTTCATGTACAACTCACCATGCAGCCCACACAGTTGGGCACATGCAGGGTCGCTCACCCTCTGCACTCCCGACCCGCCGCAGCCCCGGGGTTGGGGAGCTGCTCAACCATGTTGCGCAGCACACGGCACAGCACACGCAGCACACACAGCAGTGGCAGCAGCACACACGCATGCATTGTTGTCCAGCCTCTGTATCACCACTCAACCTATGCGCTCACCACCCAACCCTCTCTCTGCACACACACACACACACACGCACACAAACACCCCCCAAACCCACCCACCCACCCACCCACCCACACCACCCACCCACCCCCACCCACCCACCACCACCCACCCCCACCCACCCACCCAAACCACCCGACCCGCCACAGCCCGGAGGTTGGGGAGCTGCACAACCAAGGTGGTGCAGCACACGGCACAGCACGCGCAGCACACACAGCAGTGACAGCAGCACACGCATGCATTGGTGTCCAGCCTCTGTCTCACCACTCAACCTCTGTGCTCACCACCCAACCCTCTCTCTGCACACACACACACACACACACAAACACACACACACGCACGCACACACACACACACACACACCTACACACACCTACACACACACACACACCACCCAACCCACCACAGCCCCGAGGTTGGGGAGCTGCACAACCAGGTGGCGCTCCTGCTGTTCATGAAGGGTGATGTCGAGGAAGCTGCGGGCCATGCGCAGGTGGGGAGTGTGCTGGTGCTGTGCTGTGTGATTTGTGGTGTTCCATTTGTGCTGTGTGCTGCTGTGCTGCTGTGCTGCTGTGCTGCTGGCAATGCACATGTGTGCTGTTTGCTGTGTGCTGTGTGCTGTGCGCTGTGCGCCTGTGCGCCTGTGCGCCTGTGCGCCTGTGCGCTTGTGCTGCTGTGCTGCTGTGCTGCTGTGCTGCTGTGCAGCGAACTCTGTGCTGCTGTGCAGCGTGCTCTGTGCTGTGGTCGGCCCATCTCAACCCCAAGGAAGGGAGTCCTGTAAGCTGTATCCCCCCCCCCACCACACACACACGAACCCATCGCAGACCGCGCTCGACGCCACGTCAGCTGCGTTTGGCCCAACAATCGTGCTAGCAGCACACACACACGCACGCACACACACACACACACACACACACACACACACACACACACGAACACATCGCAGACCGCGCTTGACGCCACATCTGCTGCGTTTGGCCCAACGAGCGTGCTGACTGGGCACCGGCAGCTGCGGATGGGCGCGGTAAGTAATTCACACCTTCCTGCGTTCAAGGGATTTGGGTGTGTTGGTGTGGATGGATGTGCTATGCCTGTTCTACTGCCTGCACACACGCTCCACCGCCAATGATCCCCCCGCAAGCCGTATACTGCTCCGAGCCGGATTTCCCGTTTCACAGAAAGACACCCCACACTTGGTGGAAGAGGGCGTGTGGGGGCTGCACTGGCAAGCCCGCAATGAGAGCAGCACGACGGCATACGTTGTATGCACACCCGCTATGTATTGCGCCTGGTACGAGCGGTCAAAGTTGCTCGAGCCGGGGGAAAACCCAACGACTAAAATCCTTCCAAGGGATGACTGGTGGTCAGTGATTTCCTTTTTGGCTCTACACAGCCATTTGGCTGCATTCCGGCTGTTCTTTGACCTTGTACACAGCTCTACCCATTCAGTGAATAGGTAGTCTGACAGGCCTGCCAGGCAGAGCTCGTCAAAAGCTTTCAAATCACCTATATATGAGGACAAACAGTCAACGGGAGGTCAACGGTCAACGCGGTCAAAGCAAACTCCGGCTTTGGAAAAAAACAATTAAAAGTCCCGAAAACAAAATCACTGTGCACGGTGCCGGGAGGCCTCGCACGTGCATGGAGCTTGCGCATGCACGCGCGTGGCCGTGCTGACACCTCTTGCTCGCACGCACGCGTGTGTCATATTACGTAGGTGCGCGTGGGGCAGGGGAAGCACTGCGGGCATGCATGTGCTCAGTTGCTCACACCCACACTTGATGCCCCGCTTCCCCTCGCCTTTGACAACGTAGGTGCGCGTGGGGCAGGGGAAGCACAACGAGGCCGCAGGCATGCTTCAGGACGCGGTCACGGTGAGTGAGAAGGCAGTGATCCCCCTGCGAGCCGTATACCGCTCGGAGCCGAATTTCCCATTTCTCAGAAAACCACCCCGTACTTGGTGGGAGAGGGCGTGGAAGGGTGCGTTGGAAAGCTCTCGCCGAGAGCAGCACAGCGGCATGCATTGCGTGGACACCCGCTGTGTATTGCGCCTGGTGTGAGCGGTCAAAGTTGCTCGAGCCGGGAAAAAAAACTAATCACTAAAATCCTTCCCAGGGACCACTGTGAGAAGGCAGGGGGGGGGGAGGGGGGAGCGGAGAGGGTGGGAAGGGACAGGGAAGGGGGGGGGCGCGAGGGCAGGAGGGCGGGAGAGCGGGAGGGGGGACGTGTTTCGTTGCCCTTTTCCCAACCTGCCACCACATGAGAGCACCTCACCAATCCTCCCCAGGCACACTCGGCGAGGACCCCTTGCAGGCCGAGGCGCAGCTTTACCTCGCAGTAGTGCATCTGGCTCTCTCTCCACCCCACCACTGAAATGACACCCAAACGCTCCTGAGGCAAACCCCAAACGGCACCAAGCACGACTCAACCCCCACCCAAACCCGCCCACACCCCCTCACAGGCACTCGGGACGACCCCCTGCAGACCAAAGTGCAGCTCTACCTGGCTCTGGTGCAGCTGTCGCGCCCACTCCACCCCACCACGAATACGACACCCAAACACCCCCATGTACACACTGTGACAGGCACTCGGTGATGACCCCTGGCAGGCCGAGGCGCAGCTCTACCTGGCCCTGGTGCATGTTTCACGCTCACTCCACCACCACTTAAATGCCACCCAAACACCCAAACAGCCACCAGCGAAACACCACTCAATCCAACACTCTTAATGTGCACAGGCACTCGGGGACGACCCCTCAAAGGCCGAGGCGCAGCTCTACCTGGCCCTGGTGCAGCTGTCTCGCGCAAGCGACGTGACTCACGTTACGGCGCTCGACGGGGAGCTCTTCCGCTGCGTGCGCGTGATGAGGTGACTTTGTGTGTGTTGGGGGGGGGGGACAAATATGCAACAACGCTCTTTGAGGACAATCAGGTTTAGTGGTTGTTGGGTTTGGTATCGTAAGTCCTAGGCGCTTGACGGGGAGCTCTTTCGCTGCGTGCGCGTGATGAGGTGATGATCGATGTGTGGATCGATATTTGGCAAACTGCCTGTTGAGCATCTTTAAAGGGGGCACACACGCGAGCACGCGCACACGCGCACGCTGTCACACACACACACACACACTTTCTCACACACACACCCACATACATACTCATACATACATACACACACACACACACACATAGGGACAACTTCGGCGTTGACAGCATGGTCCTTCGGCTTGCACTCATGCAGCACGACAAGCTGGTTACGCGGGTGCGTTTATTTTTGTTCTTGTCTGTTTGCGACTTCTGGAAGTCGATTGTGGACACAATATCGACCCCAATCGCTCCAAAGCGGAACTCGGGGGCCGGTTCCGCCCGGTGATTTCCTTGTTATAGGCGTGGGCGTCTGTGGGGGCGCGTGTGTTTGCATGCGTGTGTGCACACCAGAGCATTGGTGTTCATGTTGTGCGCCCCTGCAGGTGTCTCATTTGATCCCGTGATCCAGTGGTGTCGCTAAGGAAGTCCATTAACCGCCCCCTCCCCCAGAAGGCGGGCTAATGCTGCAGCGTCCGTGGGTCCGGTGGGTAGACCAGGGCCGCGTTCGCTGCGTCTTGAGCGAGGCGCGTAAACCGATCCATACTGTTGCTGCATGCGCGCGCAGCGTCGCGCGGTAAGTTCAGTTCCAGACCCCCGCAGGATTGACAGCTGCGGGGGCAACTCTGTATCTCTCGTTTTGAGGCACCCCCACGTCCCCACACCCCACAACTCCACACCCCCACACCGCCACACCCCGCACTCCCACAGGCGCTCGGCGTGCAGGTGCTCGACGCGTCGCTCTGCGAGGCCCTCATGGCACAGCAATGGCGCAGCACACTCATCTCCTTTTCGGCGAAGCCCCTCAGGGGGCGTCGCCCCTATGGTTGCTTTTACATAACGCACAACAACTTTGCTCCCTGCCCATTACCTGTTACCACAAACATACTGCTCGCGTCCCGCAGGCCTAGACGCGGGGAGGTGACGGAAAATAACTATTTACCAATATGGTGTTGCGCTCGCCCGCCACTTTGTTTGCACTGCCTCGCTCCTGCGTCGCCCCCCGCACGCCCCATGCGCACCAGACCTCGGCATAAATGGATTGGGACCGCGCTGGGGGGTGGGTGGGTGGCTGCATGCAAGCCGAGAGGGGGGCAATCTCGGGGCAATCTAAGGTGGCGGGACGCGGGCCGCGGGCTGCCGTGCTCGCTCTCCTCCCCTCCCCGTCGCGTCGATCTCGCGCCAGGCGATATTTGTTCGGGTAACAATCGCATTACCGGGACGGGGGAGGGCCCATGCGGCGCTGTGTGCGAGGGGCCTGAAGCGATAGGCTACAAGCGGGGCGTGGGACGCGGGCTGACTCGACTGCAGCACCGCATGTGCATTCCTAGGTGCTGCTGTGAGAGTGGCGTGTCTCCATGCGTTGTGCCATGCGCGCGCATGCAGCGTGCGCGTGCATGGGGTGGGCACTGTGGGTGTGTGTGTGTCTGCGGGTGCGCTCGTGTGTGTGTGTGTGTGTGCTCCCTGGGCGAGTCGCGGCGGTCGGCCCATGTGAATCGCCGTCGCCCATCCCCCTCATCGCCCCGCCCCCCCCGTCGACAGCCGCCTATGTACTGCGGCCCACCATGGACTTTCCATCGTTATCGCCCGAAGGGGGCTGTCTCAGCGAGCCGAGCAATCTCGTCGCCAAGTCCAATCCTTATCCTATCCGCAGAGTCCGTCTCCATGCCCTCGCCAGTGCCGAACAGCTCCTCGGCAGACTATAGACCGCATCCCAGACCGCCCCGCCACCGCCTGACGCCGAGAAGATCCTCGGCCGCGACCCACTGCGGCGCCACGACACCATGCACCACAGAGAACCTCACATTGCCATGATCCCCCCCTTCAGCACCCTTCACTCCCCCTGACACGCTCCAAACTACACTGTCCGACTCTTCCCCACCGTCACCCACCCACAGTCGACCACCCACCCACGCTTTCACCCCCACATGGAGCTCGCCGTCCCATGTGCGCGCCATGTAGGCCCATGCACCCCCGCCCCATGCGCCTCCCGCCCATGCGCCCTCACGCACGCCGACCCCATGCTAGCCCTCCCTCCCCCCAGCCTTTCCTCCCTTGCCCCTGCCTCCACCCCCTGCCTACCTACATCATCGCCCCATGGACTGCACAGGCCCATGGAGATGATCCGCCTCACCACCCCCCACGCCCCAGCCTCTCCTCCCTCGCCCCTGCCTCCGCCCCCTGCCTACCTACATCATCGTCCCATGGAGTTCAGAGGCCCTTGGAGATGATCCACCGCCCCATCCCTGCGCCCCTGCCTACGTTCATCATCGCCCCATCGAGTTCGCGGGCTCATGGAGATGATCCGCCGCCGCCCCCTATCCCAGGCCCGCCTGCATTCGTCCGTCACCCCATCGAGGAGCTGATCTGACGTCCTCTAGGCCTGCCTACACCCAACTATCGCCCCATGGAATTAATCGGCCCATGGGAACATGATACGCCGCGATTGAAGTTGGTTGGCCAGAGTGGCAACCCAAGTTGTAGTTGGTTGGCCTGAGTGGCAACCCAAGTTGAAGTTGGTTGGCCAGAGTGGCAGCCCCCCCCCCCAGACCCCCCCAAACCAAGGACACTATCCACTCGATTCAGGCGCTGGTTGGTCACCCGCTATTCGAAAGACATCCCAGTGCACGGGTCAGACTTTGTAACAATTGCCGGGGTGTATTGCTGTTTGTAGTACAGGCATTGCCGGTGCATGCGGACGGCCTCATGTAACGCTTGGTTGGTTGGTTGGTTGTGTGTGTGCGTGTGTGCGCCTGTGTGCGCCTGTGTGTTGTGCCAATGCTGTGCGTGCACGTGTGTGTGTGTGTGTGTGTGTTGACGCGCCCGTTTGAGGGGGAAGCTTCGCCGATTTTCACGCCGATTTGCGGCGTGCTTGGACCTCGTCTTCTTGGGAGTTTTTCTGGACCCTCCACACACCCACACCCCAAACAGGCGCTGGTCTCACAGGATCTTGACGCATCTCTGTGCGAGGCCCTAATTGCGCAGCGCATTTCGCTGCTCAAGAGTGCGACCCCTCAACACCCCCACAATTCCACACCCACACACCGCCACACCCCCACACACCCCAAACAAGCGCTGGGCGCACAGGTGCTCGACGCATCTCTGTGCGAGGTCCTCATGGCGCAGCACATTTCGCTGCTTGAGAGTGTGAACCCTCGGCACCCCCACGTCCCCACACCCCACGACTCCACACCCCCACACTGCCACACCCCCACATCCCAAACAGGCGCTGGGCGCACAGGTGCTCGGCGCCTCTCTGTGCGAGTCCCTCATGGCGCAGCACATTTCGCTGCTTGAAAGTGCGAACCCTCGGCAACCCCACACCCCCACACCCCACAACTCCACACCCCCACACTGCCACACCCACACCCCAAACAGGCGCTTGGCGCACAGGCGCTAGATGCGTCGCTCTGCGAGGCCGTCATGGAGCAGCACATTTCGTTTCGTCCTCGCGTTTCAACGCGTTTCGTTTTGTTCAGTGCGCCTTTGAAGAGTGTGAAATCTCGACACCCTCACACTCAGCCGCCAAATGACCACACACCCGCACTCCCACAGGCGCTCGGCGCGCAGGTGCTGGACGCGTCACTGGTCGATTTTACAGTCTTGTTGGACGCCTTTAATGGCGTATTAGACTTGTGCTTGCGCACTCAATCCCTGAGGCAGGCTAGTACTTTTACCCGCACTAGTCCACTCAGTGGATACACATTGACTGTGTCCATCCCACTAGCTCTAGTACATCTGGTCGCGCCATGCGTCTCAGTCACTGTGCGAGTCCCTCATGGCGCAGCTCAGTTCGCTGCTTGAGAGTGTGAGCCCTCAACACCCCCACACCCCCACACCCCCACACCCACAAACTCCAAGCACCCGCACACTCCCACGGGCGCTCGCCGCACAGGTGCTCGACGCGTCTCTCTGCGAGACTGGTGTTGGGCCCTCGTGGCTGCCTTGCCAACACGGTTGACTTATCAACCTCAGTTTTTTTGTGCCTCAAGAGTGTCTGTTGGCCCTTGACGCCCCCACACCCTGACGCCCCACACCCCGACACCCCCACACCCTGACATCCCCCACACCCTGACATCCCCGCACTCCACACCTCCACACACCCACACCTCCACATCCCCACACTCCCACAGGCGCTCGGCGCGCAAGTGCTCGACGCGTCGCTCTGCGAGGCCCTCATGGCGCAGCACGTTTCGCTGCTGGAGTTTGTCGATCCCAGCGGGGAGGAGCTCGCGATCGCGCTCTACAAGATTGCGACCTTCTTCTACACACAGGCAGGTTTAAAGACCGACTCAGTAAACAACTCTAGAACCGATTTAAAACCGTCTTTAAAGCCGGCTTTGAAACCGAGTTTGAACCTGAAGTAACAACGAGATCCGTGTGGGGAGGAGCTGGCGATCGCTCTCTTCAGGATTGCCACCTTCTACTACACACAGGCAGGTCTTAAACTGACTCTTGTAACTGACTGTAACGGACATGAAAACCGCCTCCCAAACCGACTGTAAACCCTAGAACCTGCCTAAAACCTTAAACAAACCACCCTTTCACCCGTAACCTCTGTCCCATATCACAGGACCTCCTGAGTGACGCCGGAAAGAAGGTTGCGCTTGCGGGTGCGCTGCTCAAGGGGCACTACCACGAGGACCACCCACTGGTGCGCGACTCTTTGTTTTCGGAGTCAGCCCTGTGTAGCTTTAGCATGAGCTAGAGCCACTCTCTCTCTCTCTCTCATATTAAAGAAGCGTCTTGCGTGCGGGCGCGCTGCTAAAGGGGTACTACCACGAGGACCACCCACTGGTGCGAAACAACTGTGGTGTCCGCCTCTTCCACGAACGCATGCACGCGCGCACGTGATGCGCACGCGCATGCTATGCATGGAAGTGTGGCATGCACGGGCATGCAAGCGCGCACACGCACACGCACACGCACACGCACACGCACACGCACACGCACACGCACACGCACACGCACACGCACACGCACACGCACACGCACCTAATACACAAACCAACACGCACCTAATACACAGACCAACACGCACCTAGTACAAACACACACACACACACATGCACGCACTCAGGTCCTGATGTGCAGTCACCGCATGGGCATGGTGTGCGCCGCATCGGGCGACCACCGTGCAGCCACCAAGCTGCTATCTGCCAGCCTGAAGCGCTACCAGAGCCCAGACCAGGTGTGTGTGCGTGGGTGGGGTGGGGATGGGGTGGGGGGGCGTGTGTGTGTTTGAGTGTGTGCGTGCGTACGTTGACTGTTTGCAGTTTACAGCACGCTCCCTCAGGCTTGTGTGTGTGTGCGTGCATGTGCTCTATCTGGCGTGCCTGCCTGCCTGCTCGTGCTTCTTGTGCGCGTGCTCGCGCTCCTGCTCCTGCTCCTGCTCCTGCGCGTGCTCCTGCGCGTGCTCCTGCTCCTGCTCCTGCTCCTGCTCCTGCTCCTGCTCCTGCTCCTGCTCCTGCTCCTGCTCCTGCTCCTGCTCCTGCTCCTGCTCCTGCTCCTGCTCCTGCCCCTGCCCCTGCTCCTGCTCCTGCTCCTACTCCTACTCCTTCTGCTCCTGCCCCTGCTCCTGCTCCTGCTCCTGCTCCTGCTCCTGCCCTGCTCCTGCTCCTGCTCCTGCGCGTGCTCCTGCGCGTGCCCGTGCCCGTGCTCATGCTCGTGTGTGCATGTGGTCTTTCTTGCGTGCATGCCTGCTTACTCGTGTGATGAGGGCACCACATCCGATCCACCACAGCCCAAACTCCAGCCAACAGCCCAATCCTTCACCCACGCACACAGGGCGGGGCGGAGGGCACCGCGTCGGCTCTCGCAAAGGAGGCAGAGCTAGGGCTCGCGATGGCGCGCTTCCGCAGTATTGACCAACAGCTGCCGAAGCAGCAGCTGCAGGAGCGGCAGGCAGGGGCGCTGGCAGAGGTGGGTGTGTCCGGAACGCCGGTCCCCTTCCCCCTCCACACCACCACCACCACCACCACCAGCACACTCCATCCTGCCATCATGCGGCAAAGCCATACACTAGTGTACGGCACATGCACTTGCAATGTCTGTGCACTACAAGCGACTCCACCCAGCAATCGGTATGAAGTCAGGCCTGCGCTCAGGATCGTATTTTGAAGAGCAAGTGTCTGTGCAGCGCCTGACACATGACACGCACACGCGCACAGGTGCACGGTCTCCTGAGCGAGCTCGTGAAGGCGATCGGCAGCAGCCACATGCTCGCGCAGGCTGGCATGCGCTACTGCGCGCAGCTGGGCGCGTTCGCGAGGTAGTCATCCAGTTCCGTAGGAGCTGATAGGAATAAACGCGCATCGGTTCCGAGCAGCGACGGAGCAGGGGCGGCAGCAATTGCTTTGTGTTGTCGGCAGGCGGGATGTTGTTTTGCTGGGTGCCAGTACTATTAACGCAGTTGTGAGCAAGAGCAGGGGGGCAGTCGATACCAAGGGGGCAACTGAAAGCAAGCGTGTGGGGGGCTGGGGGGGGGGGGGGGGCAGCGGAAGAGAGGGAGTTGGTTGGCATGCGTAAATTGGTAGTCCAACATAAGCCGCGTCTGTGTGTCGGCTCGGCCCAGCCACCGCCTACTACCTGCATGACTCGATAAGTAGAGCGCACGCTTGCCAGCTCGACGCGTCCACGTCCAGACTGCTCCCACACCACAACCTAACAAACGCGTCATCGAGGGCATCGTAGGACCCAATTGGGAACCCATTTGGCCTGGCGCCTGACGCTGACGCTCAGTAACCTGTTAACACTGCGTGAACACACCAGCCAGTGCGCCCGCAGCCATCTGTGTGCGTCGTACTTGCTTGGCAGCGCCCTGTGGCCAGCAGCCCCACCATGCAGGTCATCGCACGCGGTGGCTTGCCATGCGGCGTCGACAGCAGCAGAGGCAGTCGGTCGGCGCTTGCGCACACAGGGACTCGCACGCTCGTCGCACCACTCTCTCTGCGCCGTGACCAGAGCGCTGCAGGAGCCCCATCGTGCAGCAGCCGATGCGCCGTCGTTGCTTCTGCGCTCGGAGAGCGCAACTCTTCGCTACGCCAGGGGTGAGTGACGTGCATGGGTGCATGCATGGACACGCCTCCGCCTCATCCTGTTGTCGCCGCCCAATTGGCGCGCATCGCCTGCCCTACTGGACCGCCACAAAGCGGTGGTGCACCCACGTTTCACTGCAAGACTCCGATGTGGAAGCAGGGGCAAGGGAGGGGAGGGAGGGCAGGTCTCGCACGCCTGAGGCCTGCATGACACGTCCATGCAACCGCACACTCATGCACGCATTGTGCGAGCACACACGCCACACGTCACTTCTCCCACCCGCACCGCAACCCACACAACATCAGTGCATACATACGGCCACAACAGCACACGCACACACACCCCACACCCTTGCCGCGCAACCACACTTGCCAACGACCACGCTCCGGATCAGCGGCCTCCCCAGACCGTGCACGCTCACACGCACGTATGCACACACACACAAAACACACGCAACACAAAACACAAGACACACAATACAACACACACACACACACACGCACCCCCCCACGCACACACAGCCCCCACGCGCGCGGCTCAGCGGCCCCCCCCTGCCGCGTCGTCGCGCCGTCCACACCGTCCACACTTTTCACACCTGGGGCGCCCACACCGTCCACACCTCCCACACCCGGGAGCACCGACACGGTCGGAGTGCTGCTGCTGAACCTCGGGGGGCCGGACAAGTTGGATGACGTCCAGCCTTTCCTGTACAACCTGTTTGCAGACCCAGAGATCATTAGGTGCGTCTATGTGTGCTTGCTGTGCGTGTGTCATCGTTTTTTTAGTTTAGTTTTAGTTGATTTGGGCGTTCCTGTACAACCGTTTTGCAGACACAGAGATCATCAGGTGCGTGTGTGTGTGTGTTTGTGTGTGTGTGTTTGTATGTGTGTGCCTGTGGCATCGTATTGATCAAGTCTGTGTTGATTTGGAGCAACTTGAAGTCGCACAATAGCTCTCCTTTTTGCTCTGGGACTACATGTTGGCAGGCAGCCGGCTGGTGGCTACCGCCCCTCACAAGGAATTGTTAGGGCCAGAACTGGACTTGGGTCTAGGCGGTGTAACTAGGACTAGAGGTAGTCTTTGCTGGAAAGCCGATGTAACTGTAACTGGACGCTCTTGTACAACCGTTTTGCAGACCCAGAGATCATCAGGTGCGTGTGTGTGTGTGTTTGTGTGTGTGTATGTGTGTGCTGTGGCATCGTATTGATGAAGTCTGTGTTGATTTGGAGCAACTTGAAGACCCAGAGACTGTCAGGTGAGGCGGCGGTGGATGGAGCTTGGGGTACATATCGGACAGCTGAACTCCGCACTTACACGTATGCACGCATGCCCGCATGTACGGTATGTAAGCACGAACATACGCGTGCACTCGCACACGCGCACGCACGCACGAACACTCATACACGTGCGCATGGTTCCACGCACATGCACGTGCACACACGCGCACTCACGCACAAACACACACAGGTGCAAACACATGCACGACCCCCACCCAACACGCACGCGCAGGTTGCCCGAGCCGCTGCAATTCTTGCAGCCTGTCGTTGCTACCATCATCTCCACACTTCGCGCGCCAAAGAGTAAAGAGGGGTATGCGGCTATTGGAGGAGGCAGCCCGCTGCGGCGAATCACGGAGGACCAGGTGTGTGTGTCTGTCCTTCTCCCTCTGTCTGTGTGTAAATGCATGTGCTTGTGGGTGGTGGGTGGCTGGGTGCTCGTGTGCTCCTGTGTGCGTGTGTGCGCTGCATGCGCCAAAGAGTAAAGAGGGGTATGCGGCTATTGGAGGAGGCAGCCCGGTGCGGCGAATCACAGAGGACCAGGTGTGTGTGTCTGCCCTTCTCCCTCTGTTTGTGTGTGTGTGCATGCATGCATGCATGCATGCATGTGTTGATGGGTGCGGGGCAGTGGTTCTGCTAAGGATCTTGGGGAAATTGCACACACACACACACACACACACATACATACATACACATACAGAGGATGCCCTGGAAGTGTCTCTGGGATCCAAGGGCCTCCCCTGTGACGCACGCACACACACGCACACACACACACACACACACACAGGGGGCTGCGCTGGCAGCTTCGCTGGGAAACAAGGGTCTGCCAGGTAGGGGTCATGGCTATGTGTGTGTGTCTGTGTGTGTGTGTGTGTGCGTCTGTGTCTTCGGTCAACGGACTGCAGCCATGAATCGCGGGGAAAATTAGTGACCTGCATCGAGAGTCTCTGCAGGGCAAAGTTTACTTGCATGAGGCCAGTGATTTCCTTTTCGGCTCTGCACAGCCATTTGGCTGTATGCTGGCTGCACTTTGACCTTGCACCCAGCTCAACCTATCCAGTGGATTGTTAGTCTGACAAGCCCTCCAGATAGAGACCGGAGACAGCTGTCACATTACCTAAATATGAGGACAAACGGTCTACGGGAGGTCAACTGTTAACGCGGTCAAAGCAAAATCCGGCTGTGGAAAAGTTAATTAAAAATGAAAATAAAATCACTGCATGAAGCACATGGCTACGGAGACGAGGTGGCAGCGAGCGCCCTCGCAGCGCACGTGCCATGCATGGAGGCGTGGCGGCATGTCGGGCGAACGCCCCATGATGGACGGAGGAGGCGGAGGAGAAGGGTCGCCAGGCTGGCTGCTTGAACTGAGACTTAAACTGAGACTGAACTGAGACTGAACTGAGACTTAAACTGAGACTTAAATGAAGACTGAACTGAGACTGTTTGAACTGAGACTTGAACTGAGACTGAACTGAGACTGAACTGAGACTTTAACTGAGACTGAACTGAGACTGAACTGAGACTTGAACTGAACTGAGACTGAACTGAGACTTAAACTGAGTCTGAATTGAGACTGAACTGAGACTGAAACTGAAACTGAACTGAGACTGAACTGAGACTTAAATTGAGACTTCAACTGAGGCTCAACTGAGACTGCTTGAACTGTGACTTAAACTGAGACTGAACTGAGACTGCTTGAACTGTGACTTAACAGTAACAGTAACACGGGGTTTCCAGCTAAGCAGGCTACTCTTCTACTAGAGACACCCGCCGATACTCCAGCACACTGAAGTACTAGAGTGCCGCCGGCTCCCGGCCGATAGACTACCGCTCCCGCCGGCTAGACTACCCCAAACAGCGGTCTCTGAGAGACATGTCTGGCAAGGAGCATATAGGAGAGGACCTTCCTCAGGGTCACAGTGGTGGCCTTGTGGCCAGTCAAGCCGGCAGAGCCGACTGGCGCTTTGACTCACAACAGTGGAATGCGTTCAGTCAAGCTACTAGCCTTTCCTCCCCCACACCCCTGGTGTGGATCGGCGCAATCTGCGCGGCTATCAGCCTCTTCTGCGCAAGTGTGGAGCTCGTGCTCTGTGTGGCGCACATGTGAGTTTCCCCACATGCGCTCAGACACGACACAGGTGTCTTGCTGTAACAGCCGTGGAACTGACCTAGCGGACGTGCACAGCCTGTGGCGCCCGAACAGCGCATGCGCCTGTTGACGCTGCTGACCGTCTGCCACTAAGGGCCACATTGCCACACCTTTGATAATCCTGCATGCTGGTTGAAATCCCAGTTAGGAACCCCCGTAACACGTAAAAGGTTCCCGCCCGGCTTTTCATCCTGACTTAAACTGAGACTTAAACTGAGGCTCAACTGAGACTTAAAACTGAGACTTAAACTGAGGCTCAACTGAGACTGCTTGAACTGTGACTTAAACTGAGACTGAACTGAGACTTGGAGCGGTAGTCTACCGGCCGGGAGCCGGCGGTACTCTAGTACTTAAGTGTGCTGGAGTATCGGCGGATGTCTCTAGTAGAAGAGTAGCCTGCTTAGCTGGGAACCCCGTGTTATTTTTACTGAACTGAGACTGCTTGAACTGAGACTGAACTGAGACTGAACTGAAACTTAAACTGAGACTTCAACTGAGACTTAACTGAGACTGCTTGAACTGAGACGCATGCGCGACCAAATGTATAGAGCTAGTGGTATGGACACAGTCAATGTTTGTCCACTCAGTGGACTAGCGCGGGTGCTATCTGCATGCCTCAGGGATGGAGTGCAACGCACAAGTTCAATGCACCATCAACGGCTTCCATCAAGACTGTACACTCGACCACCACCACACACACACACACACACATACACACATACACACACCCACACACACACACACACACAGGTGCCAAGGTCTACGTGGGCATGCGCTACTGGCACCCTTACACCGAGGAGGCCCTTGCGGCGATCAAGGCGGACGGTGTGGGGCGGCTTGTGATCCTGCCACTTTATCCTCAGGTGAGGGCAGTTGTGGGGCAGTTGTGGGGCAGTTGTACGGCAGTTGCTGGGCAGTTGTGGGGCAGGTGTGAGGCAGTTGTGGGGCAGTTGTGGGGCAGTTGTCAAGAGCTCACACCCATGCACAGAGGGGGCTCTCTCACTCTCTCACTCTTCCACTCTCGCTCTGTCTCACCCACCCACTATCAATTGTTTTTGGCCAGTCTCTATTTCCACCGGCGCGACTTTGTTCCGCCTACTGAAGCATCTCCCACACCCGTTCTTGCTCGCGCACTCAAACTTTCTGAATATCCCACTTGGTTGCTCTCTCACTCTCTCTCACTCTCTCTCACTCTCTCTCTCTCACGCTGTCTCACTCTCTCAGTTCTCCATCTCAACCAGCGGTTCTTCCTTCCGCCTACTGGAGCAGCTGCTCAAGGACGACCCAGCAATGTCGCGCCTCAAGCACACAGTCATCCCATCGTGGTCAGTACCGTACAGGGCCTGAGCCTTCGGGGGGGGGGGGGTCAAAAACATACTTGAGTAATTGCGGGGGTCGTTTTCGCCATTTTTTTTGTCAATTTGACGTTGAATATCGCGATTTCTGGCGATTTGTTTTAAGTGTCAGCTTTGCGGGGTGCTCCAAAACAATGCATATTTGCGAATACACAGCCCGATGCGGTATTTGTTAACATTTATTTTGTTAAGCTCTCACCCTCTCACCACACACCTCAGGTACCAGCGCAAGAGCGACGTGGGCGAGATGCTTGATTTTATGCTGGAGGATCTGACTTACTTCGACCCTTACCCTTGACCCATGTACGGCCATCCCCACCCAACCTGTGGCCAAAGGTGGCAAAAAGAGTGGCCAAAACTGTTGATACCAAACTTTGGAAATTTCCTATGGCGTCCCTGCTAGACCAAATCCACTTTTGACGAGTGCCTTTAAGTTGCCGCATTGCTCATTTCACGCATGCATCGTGGGCGACCTTGGCTTGGAGAGACGGCGGAATGCGGGACAAAACCGCTCGGCTTCAAAAGTCACCGCAACGGGCACACACAAACAGCCAAATTTACCCAAGACAATCAATCCATTCCCCTAAAGCAGAAGCGCTGAACCCTAAACCTTACATTCATTACCCGAAACGCAGGTTCCAGCGCAAGGGCTATGTGGGCGCAATGGTCGACCTGATGGTGGAGGAGCTGATGCACGCACACACACTCTCACACACACACACACAGATGCGCGCGCGCACACACACACACACACACACACGTGCACACACCACAGGTACCAGCGCAAGGGCTACGTGGGTGCAATGGTTGATTTGATGGTGGAGGAGCTGACCAAGTTTGAGGCGCCAGCGGACGTGGAGGTGGGGAGAGCACACACACACACACACACACGCACACGCGCGTGCACACACACACACGTACACGCACACACACACACACACAAAAGCACGCAAGTTCGACTGAGTGAGAGGCGCCAGCGGACGTCGAGGTGGGGAGCGCACACACACATACACAAATCCACACACGCACACACACACACACACGCACACACACGCACACACACTCGCACACATGTGTGTGTGCGCATGCTTGCCTACGCCCGCAGACGTATGCACGCGTGCACACACGCTTGCACGCGTGCACACATGCACAAACACACACACGCACACACACACACACACACAAACACAGGTCTTCTTCTCCGCGCACGGAGTCCCCGTCTCGTATGTGGAAAAGGTGGGTGCGGGTATGGGTGTGGGTGTGGGTGCAGTGTTTCCGTAAGCCAACCCGCAAACCTGCAAGACTGGGTTTAGATTGGCCGGTTTGGGCTGGCGCTGCGGGTTGAACCCGCTCGGAAAGTGTCAAGTTTGACAGTTCCACACGTATTTCGCAGATGTGCCTCGGGCGGGTTGAGCATTCATTCCCACAGGATCTTAAGTGGAACCACTGCATGGGTTGATATGGATGTTGATGGATGGATGGGTGCTGGCAGCGAGGGATTTTATTTTCAGGATTTTTTTCGAATTACTCCACAGTCGGATTTTGCTTTGAGCGTGTTGACGGCTTGTCATCATATATTAGTCAATTAAAAGCTCATGACGAGCTAGAGCTATATCTTATGGGGCTTTCCAGACTTCCAATCCACTGAAGGTGTTCAGCTGTGACCCAAGGTCGAAGTGCAGCCGGAAAACAGCCAAATGGCTGTGTAGGGCCGCACAGGGATTCACTGTGGAGGGACGTCCCATCTGTACCACACCCGCACAACCCCCATTTGAAACTGCACAACCGCCATTTGAAACCCCCGATGAAACCCGCTGTAACCGACATTTGGAACCACGGGTGCGGATGCATTGCATGCAGACGGTACCTGCAAGAGGAACACACGCACAGGCACATGTAAACGCATGAGTTTACGTGCACACACACACACAGGCTGGTGACCCCTACAAGGAAGAAATGGAGGAGTGTGTGTCGCTCATCATGGATGAGCTTCGCAGGCGCGGGTGCAAGAACCGCCACACGCTCGCCTACCAGGTGTGTGTGTGTGTGTGTGTGCGTGTGCCTGTGGGTGTGGGGTGGGTGTTATAGCATGCGTTCATGCGTGCGTGTTTGTGTGTCCCATTTGGAACCCCAAGCCATGACCTTGGACCTGCCGCGCACTCACACACACACACACACACACACACACGCATGCGCATACACATGCACACACATAAACACATGCGTGTGTGCACGCACACATGCATACACCAACACATGCACACAATCACACACGCACACACACACATGCACATGCACACACGCAGCACCGCGTGTGCCCCGTCTAGTGGATCAAACCCTGCACCGACGGCACGATTCGTCATTTTGTTTTTGTTACAAACACCCAGCCCTGCTCCTTAATCACACACATATCCACGCGCACATGCACACGCGCGCACACACGCACACACAGCCGCGTGCGTCCCGTGGAATGGCTCGGATCCTACGACAGCGACGCAATTCTCATGCTCTGATCCTCTGTTCTTCGTTCTTATCTGTTTTGCGACGTGAAGACTCAGCCCGGCCCCTTGGCCGCACACACACACACACACACACGCACATGCTCGCAGAGCCGCGTGGGCCCCGTAGAGTGGCTCAAGCCCTATACCGACGACACGATCCGACTGCTTGGCAAGCGCGGCACGCGCGCGATGCTGACCGTCCCGATTTCGTTCGTGAGCGAACACATCGAGACGCTGGAGGA
Organism: Chlamydomonas sp. UWO 241; assembly: GCA_016618255.1. Classification (NCBI taxonomy): domain Eukaryota; kingdom Viridiplantae; phylum Chlorophyta; class Chlorophyceae; order Chlamydomonadales; family Chlamydomonadaceae; genus Chlamydomonas; species Chlamydomonas priscui. Next base: position 165,330 of record VFSX01000164.1, read on the forward strand.
GATCGACGTGGTGGGTGTTGGGAACTGTGGTAGTGTGCGGCCGTGGGGAGTGGGGGTGTGGGCTGGTGGGTTGTTGGAAGACGATGAAGACAGGGGAGACAAGCATTGCTGACCGTCATGATTTCGTTCGTGGTCGAACACATCGAGACGCTGGAGGAGATCGACGTGGTGGGTGTGGATGTTTGGTAGTGTGAGGGCCAGTGGAGTGCCGATTTCGTCGCGTCTCGAGCACCCCACGCCGCAATTTACCACGCGTCTCGAGCACCCCTGCGCTTGCCCACATCAGTCCACACCTACCCAACCTGCCCCACACCCAAATCATTACATGGCAGGGGTGCTGCGAGCTAGCACATGAGAGCGGCATCGAGCAGTGGGGGCGCGTGCCCACGCATGCCCACACCTGCCCACACTTTTCATGACAGGAGTACCGAGAGCTGGCGCACGAGAGTGGTATCAAGCAGTGGGGGCGCGTTCCAGCGCTCAACACGAACGCGCGCTTTATCGACGACCTCGCAGGTTCGTTGTTTTGTCGGTTGTTGGTTGTTGGTTGTTGGTTGGCTGCTGGCTGTCGGGTGTTGGTTGTTGGTTGTTGGTTGCTGGTAGTTCTTGTTTGTTGGGGCCTCGCACTCAACACCAATTTGCGCTTCATCAGTGACCATGCGGGTGGGTGTCCCACTCGCGCGCGCACGCGCACGCACGTGCGCTTGCACATGCACACGCACACACACGCACACACACACACCTCCCGCAGACGCCGTGGTCGAGGCGCTCCTGTACGTGGAGCAGCAGACACGCATACACACACACACACACACACACACACCTCGCAGATGTCGGTGTTGAGGCACTCCCGTGTGTGGGGCAGTGTACACACACGCACACACACACGCACACACGCACACGCACGCATACACACACACACACACGCGCCTCGCAGACGCCGTGGTCGAGGCGCTCCCGTACGTGGGGCAGCTCGCGGGGGGATCGATCGACGCGCTCGTTCCAGGAGGTGGGTCTTTTGGGTTATGAAACCTTCCGCCAGCCCTACCACATTCCCAACGCCTCAGGCGGCGCCTCACTTGCGCGCGACGCCCAGTGATTCTGTCTTCAGTTTTTCAAGTTATTGTTTTGGGGCCAGCCGGCGCTTGCACCAATGTACCGTTGACCGCCTTGTCCGCTGACTTAGCGTTGACCAATACGGAGGTGCCGCCAAAGCCCCACACTGCCCCACACTGCGCCACACACTTACTTTATGGCCTTGTCCCATGGCCCCCAAAGTGGACCCTCGACTTAATTGTTTTGGGGCCATTAGGCTCCAAATGGCAAAAACAAAATCACTGGCGATGCCCCAGGCGGCGCCTGAGGCTCTCCAACCGCCTGAGGCGTCCTTGGGCGTCCCCCCGGCCGCCTTAGGCGCCACCTCGACCGCTTCAGGCGTCACCCCGCTCGCCTCGGTCGCCACCCCGACAGCCCTAGGCGCCCACCGCCGCCTGAGGCGCACCGCTGTCCGCTTCAGACGTTATTACCGCCTTCACTTGCACGCCTCAGACGTTGGGATTTTGGTAGGGCAGTACCCAGCCGTCTAAGTTGGGTGCGCGGGCACTAATCGTCGAGCACGGTCGTGTTCGCCATAAAGTGGTGTCCCTGACCGGCCTACCACAGCTCCTGACCGGAACACAAACGCGTGCATACAGCGCACACACGCGCGCTCAGGCGAGCTGGGCTCGACTCGCAACACGTCGCCGTTGTTTGGGGTCGTGCCTTCTATGCTGCTCTCCTTGACTCTCTTTGACACACAGAGAGAGAGAGAGAGATATCGTTACAGAGAACTCTGCACGGCAGACCTAGATAGGCTGTTTCTAGTCATCAATTGAGGAGATTCCGTTTGAAGGCGGGAGACCAACCGTGCGCCAGCAAGAGGGTGAACAACCTCATTCGTAAAGCAGTGGGGGAAAGGGGCAGTGGCGGGTCATTGACGGCTGTGTTCGTCAATCCGCCTCGACTGAGTTTAAACTAGGTGTCGGCAGAAGGACTTCCACAGTTGTGGAAATCATGCTAAGATGATCCACTCGGTGGTGACTCGCTCGGCGAACTCGGGGCGCTCGGGGATGTCGCGTGTGAAGTTGAAGAGATGGATGTTTGCGGAGGGCGTGGAACGTGACGGAGTGGGCGCAAAAGTCATCGGCGTGAGCCGGAAGAAGGTGGTGGCGCCGCCGGCATAGAGCGAAGTCGTGTCCGAACAGCGGTAGTCGTGCAAGTGGGAGGCAGTGGGAGGGAGGCAGCGGGAGGGTAATCGGAGGGAGAGGGGGAGGGGCGGGGAGGGTTAGGGAGGGGACGGGGGGCACAAGATGGGGTGGGGTGCAGCGGGGATGGAGGGGTGGAAGACAGGAGAAGGGAGGGAGGAGAGGGGAGAGAGGAGGGAGCCACACTGTGGCCCGGCCACATGGCGCATACATAGACGCTGGTAGCATGGGGGGGGTGCATGGGGTGCATGTGCGCGCATGGGGCGCATGGGGAGGGGCAACTCCATGTGACGAGCATGTGGGTGTATGGAGGTCGACGGGGCGGCAGTGGGATAAGCGGTGGGTCTCTTGAGGTGGGGCGTGGGGTCGAATGAACGACTGGGCAGTGGGCGGTGGGCGGGACGGTGGCTGCTGGAGGAACTCGGTAGCTCAAGCGCTGAGCGCTGAGCGCTGGCTCGGGCCGCATGGCGGTCGAGGTGATGGCACTGAGATACCTGGGCTCCGTTGTCTGAAGCTGCAGAGCTGCGGGGGGAGGGAAATCTGTGCGGTAGGGCGTCACGTGTTTTTTGCCCTGTGGAGGGCGTGCGAGAGAGTGCGGATGGACTGAGTTCCTGGATGCATGCGTCCACTGGCTGCTGAATTGGCAGCCCGACAACAGGGGGCGTACGGAGGAGGAGAGGCGGCGAGAATCGGCGGCGGCATGGGTGAAGGGGGGTCGACGTAGGCGGCGGCGATGACTGCGCGGGCGCAGCGCCCACAGAGTGGGGCGCCCACAGAGTTTGACACACACACACACACACACGCACACACATTCAAACGCACAGGAGAGCTCGGCGCACTGCTCGACACATTCGACAAGCAGCGCATGGCCGTGCCGAGCCCCGTGCCAATGTGGGAGTGGGGGTGGACCGACAGCGCCGAGATTCTCAACGGACGGTGAGTGATAGTCTCAGGTTGTTCTACATGTTTCACACCAGAGGGATTGTTCCCTTGGGGTTCCTTTCGTTTTTTTCCGAAAAATGTTTCCCGGTTTCGTCCGGACTTTGGGCTGCAGCCCGGAGACTCGTTTCGAAAAGTGCGAAAATCAACGATGTCACTTGTTTCTCCGATGAATCGCCTCCGCACGTCGTCTTTCCCGAACGTGCCCTCCCCCAAACCATCGGGGGCATGCCCTCCGGGCACGCTTTATTTCATTTCCCGATCGTGAAAGAAACCCCTGTTTCACACGTACGCGCCCGGAGGACCCCGGGGCGTGAGTTAAGGCCGACAGCGCCGAGATTCTCAATGGACGGTGAGTGATAGTCTCAGGTTGTGCAGGTCTCACACCGGGGTTTGCTTCCTTGGCGTCAGTCGTCCTTTCGGTTTTTTTCCGGAAAAGTTTCCTCGGTTTCGTCGGGATTTTTGGCTGCACCCCGAAGAATCGCTTCAGAAAGTGCGAAAATCGACGAAACTGGGGAGCATTTTCCAGGGGGAAAACGAAAGGATGGCTGACCCCGAGGAAACCCCTGACACACACACACACACACATGCACACACACAAAATACACACACACACACACGTTCTCGAACACACAAACACGCCAACATACACACACACACACACACACACACACGATCTCACACAAACACACGCAAGCGCACACACACACACACACTCACACACACAAACCCAACAACATGCACAGGCTCACGATGGTCGCGATCCTCCTCGTATTTACGCTCACACACACACACACACACACACACACACACGTTCTCTCCCCCCCCCACACACACACACACGCACACACACACACACACACACACACACACGCGCGTTCTCACACACACACGCCAATACGCACAGGCTGGCGATGGTCGCCATCATCCTGGTGTTTACGCTCACACACACACGCCGACACACACACACACACACACACACACACAAAACACGCCAACACGCACACACACACACGCATACACACACATTCTCTCGCACACACACACACACACACACACACACGTTCTCTCCCACACGCACACACACACACACACACGCGCGCCAACACGCACAGGCTCGCGATGGTCGCGATCCTCCTAGTGTTTACGCTCACACACACACACACACACGTTCTCACACACACGCCAGGACGCACAGGCTCGCGATGGTCGCAATCCTCCTCGTGTTTACGCTCACACACACACACACACACACGCACACACACCCCCCCACACACACACACGTTATCTCGCACACACACATGCACACACACAAACACACACACACACGCCAACACGCACCGGCTCGCGATGGTCGCCATCCTCCTCGTGTTTACGCACACACACACACACACAAACACACACACACACACACGCCAACACGCGCACACACACGTTCTCTCGCACACACAAACACACACACACAAACAGACACACGCACACACACACACGCACACACACACACACAAACACACACGCCGAACACGCACAGGCTCGCGGTGGTCGCAATCCTCCTCGTGTTTACGCTCACACACACACACACACGCACACACACTCACACGTTCTCACACACACACGCACACACGCACAGGCTCGCGATGGTCGCGATCCTTTTCGTGTTTACGCTCGAGACCGTCACGGGGCAGGGCATCATCGCCTCATTCTTCTCAGACTGGCGCGTGTGAGGCAGCCCTACCACAACTTCAACGCCTGAGGCGGCACCTCAGGCAGCGCCTTCACTTGCGCAGATCAGGCGGCGCCTCAGGCGCTCCGACCGCCTGAGGCGCACCCCCGACCGCCTCAGGCGTTGTGACTGCCGGCACTTGCGCGGCTCAGGCGTTAGGATGTCGGTAGGGCAGGGGCAAGGAGCCACACCCGCGGTGGCGTGTAGTAAGTAGAGGAGTAAGAGAGGAGTGCGAAGATTCGAGGGTACGTGTGTGCGACATGACATAGGTGTCTCACTGCCGCGGAACTGACCTAGCGCCGTGCAGAGCCTGTAAAGCCCGAACAGCGCATGCGCCTGTTGATGCTGTTGAGCGTCTGTCAATGAAGGGCAACCTCGCCACACCTCACACACTAGACATGCGTATGTTTACAGTTTACGCCCACACGTATGTTTACAGTTTGCAGTGTACAGTACGCACCCTTGGGGAGTGGGATGGAGGGAGCTGCCTAACGAGGCTAGCTGATGATGGATGTTACAGTCAGGGACACCTCTAAAGGCGTATAAGACCGTGCTCGGCGCGTATGGCCCGAGCACCTTACTGAGATGGCTGGCTGTTGGTGGTAGGGAACCCCAACTTTGTAAAGAGCGTGGGCGCACCCCTAGGTCCCCTACCGCAGCGACAGCAAACGCTTGTTGAAGAACGCATGTGGGGAAACGGAAACGCGAGGCAGGTAAATCGCAATCGCCAAATAGGGGTGTTCCTTGAATTTATACTATGTGACTGCGCAGGCCGCAGGTGTGCCTTATGCTAGTCCCCGCCGCCGCCGTGCCCGCAGCAATCTGCATGCAGGCTCCCTTCCAGCAGCCGCAGGCTCCGCAACAATGGCTCCAGTAGCTCCGCTCCAATTGCATCGTCAACTCCCCAACGAATCAACGCTGTGCTGGCGCGAGGCCCGGCCCCTGTGCTGTGCTGGCGCGAGGCCCGGCCCGCAACCTCCGCTGTGCTGGCGCGAGGCCCGGCCCGTGTGCTGTGCTGGCGCGAGGCCCGGCCCGCACCCTGTGCTGTGCTGGCGCGAGGCCCGGCCCGCACCCTCCGCTGTGCTGGCGCGAGGCCCGGCCCCTGTGCTGTGCTGGCGCGAGGCCCGGCTTTCACCCTCCGCTGTGCTGGCGCGAGGCCCGGCCCCTGTGTTGTGCTGGCGCTAGGCCCGGCCCGCAACCTCCGCTGTGCTGGTGCGAGGCCCGGCCCCTGTGCTGTGCTGGCGCGAGGCCCCGGCCCGCAACCTCCGCTGTGCTGGCGCGAGGCCCGGCCCCTGTGCTGTGCTGGCGCGAGGCCCGGCCCCTGTGCTGTGCTGGCGCGACGCCCGGCCCGCACCCTCCGCTGTGCTGGCGCGAGGCCCGGCCCCTGTGCTGTGCTGGCGCGAGGCCCGGCCCGCACCCTGTGCTGTGCTGGCGCGAGGCCCGCCCGCACCCTCCGCTGTGCTGGCGCGAGGCCCGGCCCCTGTGCTGTGCTGGCGCGAGGCCCGGCCCGCAACCTCCGCTGTGCTGGCGCGAGGCCCGGCCCCTGTGCTGTGCTGGCGCGAGGCCCGGCCCGCACCCTCCGCTGTGCTGGCGCGAGGGCCGGCCCCTGTGCTGTGCTGGCGCGAGGCCCGGCCCGCACCCTGTGCTGTGCTGGCGCGAGGCCCGGCCCGCACCCTCTGCTGTGCTGGCGCGAGGCCCGGCCCCTGTGTTGTGCTGGCGCGAGGCCCGGCCCGCACCCTCCGCTGTGCTGGCGCGAGGCCCGGCCCCTGGGCTGTGCTGGCGCGAGGCCCGGCCCGCACCCTGTGCTGTGCTGGCGCGAGGCCCGGCCCCTGTGCTGTGCTGGCGCGAGGCCCGGCCCGCACCCTGTGCTGTGCTGGCGCGAGGCCAGGCCCCTGTGCTGTGCTGGCGCGAGGCCCGGCCCGCACCCTCCGCTGTGCTGGCGCGAGGCCCGGCCCCTGTGCTGTGCTGGCGCGAGGCCCGGCCCGCACCCTCCGCTGTGCTGGCGCGAGGCCCGGCTCCTGTGCTGTGCTGGCGCGAGGCCCGGCCCGCACCCTCCGCTGTGCTGGCGCGAGGCCCGGCCCGCACCCTCCGCTGTGCTGGCGCGAGGCCCGGCCCCTGTGCTGTGCTGGCGCGAGGCCCGGCCCGCACCCTGTGCTGTGCTGGCGCGAGGCCCAACCTGCACCCTCTGCTGTGCTGGCGCGAGGCCCGGCCCCTGTGTTGTGCTGGCGCGAGGCCCGGCCCACAACCTCGGCTGTGCTGGCGCGAGGCCCGGCCCCTGTGCTGTGCTGGCGCGAGGCCCGGCCCGCACCCTGTGCTGTGCTGGCGCGAGGCCCGGCCCCTGTGCTGTGCTGGCGCGAGGCCCGGCCCGCACCCTCCGCTGTGCTGGCGCGAGGCCCGGCCCCTGTGCTGTGCTGGCGCGAGGCCCGGCCCGCACCCTGTGCTGTGCTGGCGTGAGGCCCGCACCCTGTGCTGTGCTGGCGCGAGGCCCGGCCCGCACCCTCCGCTGTGCTGGCGCGAGGCCCGCACCCTCCGCTGTGCTGGCGCGAGGCCCGGCCCCTGTGCTGTGCTGGCGCGAGGCCCGGCCCGCACCCTACGCTGTGCTGGCGCGAGGCCCGGCCCCTGTGCTGTGCTGGCGCGAGGCCCGGCCCGCACCCTCCGCTGTGCTGGCGCGAGGCCCGGCCCCTGTGCTGTGCTGGCGCGAGGCCCGGCCCGCACCCTCCGCTGTGCTGGCGCGAGGCCCGGCCCTAGTGCTGTGCTGGCGCGAGGCCCGGCCCGCACCCTGTGCTGTGCTGGCGCGAGGCCGGGCCCCTGTGCTGTGCTGGCGCGAGGCCCGGCCCGCACCCTGTGCTGTGCTGGCGCGAGGCCCGGCCCGCACCCTCCGCTGTGCTGGCGCGAGGCCCGGCCCCTGTGCTGTGCTGGCGCGAGGCCCGGCCCGCACCCTCCGCTGTGCTGGCGCGAGGCCCGGCCCCTGTGCTCTGCTGGCGCGAGGCCCGGCCCGCACCCTCCGCTGTGCTGGCGCGAGGCCCGGCCCCTGTGCTGTGCTGGCACGAGGCCCGGCCCGCACCCTGTGCTGTGCTGGCGCGAGGCCCGGCCCGCACCCTGTGATGTGCTGGCGCGAGCCCCGGCCCGCACCCTCCGCTGTGCTGGCGCGAGGCCCGGCCCCTGTGCTGTGCTGGCGCGAGGCCCGGCCCGCACCCTCCGCTGTGCTGGCGCGAGGCCCGGCCCCTGTGCTGTGGTGGCGCGAGGCCCGGCCCGCACCCTCCGCTGTGCTGGCGCGAGGCCCGGCCCCTGTGCTGTGCTGGCGCGAGGCCCGGCACGCACCCTCCGCTGTGCTGGCGCGAGGCCCGGCCCCTGTGCTCTGCTGGCGCGAGGCCCGGCCCGCACCCTGTGCTGTGCTGGCGCGAGGCCCGGCCCGCACCCTGTGCTGTGCTGGCGCGTGGCCCGGCCCTTGTGCTGTGCTGGCGCGAGGCCCGGCCCGCACCCTGTGCTGTGCTGGCGCGCGGCCCGCACCCCAGCTGCGCTCCATGCATGCGCAACGCTCTTTCCTCCATGCAAGTCGCCCATGCGACTCGTCAGCAAATCTCCCCCCCCCGCTGTCTCACCACGGGCATGCTGCCCATACTGCCGCCCTCGTTGCATTCCTGGCCATCTGCTCTGCATGCATGGCCGTCAGGGTCGTCATGGTGGCGGCTGTTCCCCCCGGTGTCCGCATGCCCCCGCCTGACGCCGCCCCCGATAGCGCTCCCCAGACCGTTGCATGGTCGGGGGTGCAGCGCGCACGGGGGTTGAGGGTTCGGGCACCACGATGGCGGCTGCCTTCTCCGCTGTCGCTGTCGCTGTCGCCCCGCTGCTGTGCCTGGTGCTGGTCTGCGCTAGCTAGCTACCACACGTGTGCTGCAAGGCTGAGATTGATGAGCGAGTCAGCGACACAACACTTGCGTGGCCAAAACTGTTTGGAAGCTAGGTGTCCCTCAATGATGAGAGTTTTACAATCCACTTCTGGCGGTCACACGTACGGTTCCAAAGCTCCAGTGGGACTTAGAGAAACAAGGCTCAAGGCCCACAAAAGGTCCAGCTACAAGTAGCCCACGGTAACGCCACCCACACTTGGTGGCGGGCGCCAAGCAAGCAGCACCACTGTGCAGGCTGCACACCCAGCCCCTCACATGGCCAGAGGGCGGACCCAAGGTATAAAACCATGAAGGGACCAAACAGCCCTCCCCCAGACCACCGGAAGCGGGGCTAGTAGCACACCCGCCGCAGCAGTCTACTCAGCGACCACACCGCACCCGCCACCGCACGCGTGTGGCGCCACCTCCCCTTCAAAACACCTCCAGAGGGGATGCCATCTAGCAAGCAGGTGCAGGCACCCGCTCGCCGTCAACGACGAGGCGCGCGCGGTGGAACTGCGCCCGCTTCCCCGCAACCTTGGCGGCGAGGAAAGCGGGCCACAACGCCTGGTGCTGCGCCTCCTCGCGGTCACTGAGGACGTCGAAGACTGCAGTCGAGTCCACGCAGCGGCGCAGCTCGTGGCGCCAGCGCACGACAGTGTCGGCCACGGCGTCAGACGCCACGGTGAAGAGCCCACGCAGCACACCGCCCCCGCGTGGCTCCACGCCGATGCCCCCGACGGCAGGCTTTGCGTTGAGGAGCGACGCGGACACGACGCCACCATCAGCCGGCTCCCGCCGGCCGGTGCCGCCGTGGAGGAAGCGCACGACATCCATAGCCAGGCGGACGGGCAGGCTGGTGCCGTCCTCGGCAGCTGCAGCGATCCGCTCCGCCGCCGCCGCCGTCGCCTCCTCTTCATCCATCCGCCTGCCACCGCCCGCGAGGAACCAGATGGCGCCGCGTGCCACCGGGATGGACAGCACGAAGCTGCGGCGCAGCGACGGGTCGCCCACACGCGCAGGCAGCCCCCCCCGGCGGGAGGGGCCGCGCGCAGATGCGGCACGCGTGGCGCCCGTCGCAGGCCGCTCCGTCGCCGGCCCCCCCCCCGCCGACGCCACAGGGGCGGCAGCAGCAGCGGGCCGGGCAAGCTGAGCAGCCTCGGCAGCAGGCGCAGCGCGGGGCGCCGCACTGTGGGCCGCATGGCCGGCCCGCGCGCGGGCGGGCTCTGCATGCGGCATCTGCATGGGCGCCCCAGGGACGCGGCTCACCAGGAGGCTCACCACATCCACCAGGGACGCAATCTGTTGCGCCTGCGCCTGCACCACAGCGAGCACCCCCGCAAGGGCACCGCTGTGGCCGGCGTCGGCAACCTGTGGCGCGCCCACCTGCGTCGGCGCATTCTGTGGCTGGGCGCGCGCCCTCGCCTCCCTGTCCAGCAACCCCCCTACCAGGCGTCTGATGTCTGCCTGCCCTCAGCAGCGCAGTTGTGGTGGGGCACGCGCAAAAGCCCCTAGGCCACCAGCAGGCCACCGAAGAGACGCTTTGCCTTGCTGTTGAAATCATCTTAAGGAAGCGCAGACAAGGTCCACTTCTAGAAGTTTTACAGGTGTTACACTGGCGCGCCCGGAGGACCTCGGGGCGTGAGTTGAGGCCTGAACTAGACGTCTAGGGGAGCTTTACCTCTACTAGAACCCTCGTGGCCACGCCGGTCGATTTCTAAAAAATGGCGAAAAGGTCAAAAATGCCCAAAGTGACGTTAACGCAGAAAAAATCAAATAAGATCCCACGCCGAGGCACAAAATTCTGAATTACTTCGGGCTTGATCAAAGTGCCGTCAAGACAAAGCGCCTCTACGATATGTGGCACCTGTCGGCCACCAACAAGCAGCCTCGTTGCTGCCACCGTAGTGACATGCCGCCAGCTGCTGAGATGGCACCCTCATACGAACACGGTGACCAGAGGCAACAAAGCCGCCGCGCTATGCGCAGCCGCGGCAGGCGAGGGGCCCATACTCGCCGGTGGCCACTCTCCAATTCAGAAAACCGCTGGACCGCTTGGGCCAGCGAGCAACCCAGAGTGCACCACTCCCAAATGGAGGCCGCGGCTGCAGCTAGCGAACGCAGAGCTGATGATGATGATGATGATGATGATGATGGTTTTTACAGTCGCATGTGACGAACCTACCGGCAGCGTATTCGACTACAGACGGGTGCCTGGCTACTAGTGGGGGGGGCGGGCTAGTGGGTCTGGGCTGGACCTAGACAGGGCACTCGGCCCCCAGATCTGACTCCTCCCCGTGGGAGCACGGCCGCGGGGTTCACAGGCCTACGGAGTCGCGCCCCCTAGACCACCACGGTAGCGGCAGCAAACGTAGATCTTCTCCTCCATGCCCGCCAGCAATCTCCTCCATGCCCGCCAGCATTCTAGTGCGGTCACTGCAGCTGGCTGATGTTACTTGATGCGCAGCTGTGGCAGCGCAGCCTTGAGCACTGCAAGCCCAGGCAGGCGCTTGGCGAGCTCTCGAACGTACAGATCCTGCAGCTGTGCACATGCCGTGAGCGGCTCAACGCTCGCCACGCTTGTGCAGCCGTGCAAGAAGAGCCTCTTCAGGTTTGTGCACGCCGACAGCGGAGCGAGGCTGGACACAGACGAGCACCACGACATTCCCAGGCGCTCCAGCTGGCGGGATGCCGACAGAGGCGCAAGGCTGCTCACAGATGCACATACGTTGATGTCGAGGGTTCTGAGCTGCCCACATGCAGATAATGGCTCGAGGCTGGTCACTGACAGGTAGGACATGATGAGGCGCTCCAGCTTGCTGAACGCCTGCAGTCCCTCCAGGCTCACCAAGCAAACACACCCGCCGATGTTGATATCGCGAAGGTCGACACAGTTGTGCAGCGGTGCCAGGTCTGGCACCTGGCTGTCCGGAATCCACAGCTTCTTCAGCTTGGCACAGCCACCCAGCGGTGCGAGGTCGGAGATGTTGCCATGCCATGAAACGGTTGCAAGCTCCTCCAGGTGGGCGCAGCCCGCCAGTGCCGACAGGTTGGAGACCGTGCAGTCCTTAACCACAGGCGTGCGCAGCCGGGCACAGCTGCGGACAGCCTCGATGCTGAGGATGAGGTTCTGGTAGTGGCTGCTGGTAACTTGCAGCTCCTGAAGCCCCGCTGCTGCTGTGTGGCTGAGAGCCGGCACGCTGCACTCCTCCCCACCACCCTGTAGGCACATGGGTCAAGGGGGCTTTCTGTTTAAACCAAATTTGGTCTACACTCCAGTGGAGTGTGCGCCAGCCACGTGCAAGAGGCCCCCCTCCACATGCGCCATCGCATGCATGGCACCCGCATGGCCTAATGTCATGCGCTCACCGTGTGGTCCAGAGCCAGCCACAGCGCCTTCAGCTTGGACAGCGGCGCCGCGCTGATCACGGCAGCGCTGTGCACATCGCAGCCTGCTTTCAGGCGCTGCAAGTCCGGCCACCGCTCGAGCGCAGACGCAAGATCGGCGGCAGATTGTCGAACATATTCATTGCCACGACCATATCGTCGACCAGCGCCTTCACGCCACGCCCCACGAACCACAGCTGCCGTCTGGCGTTCGCGTCTAGGTGGCTCCAGATCTGGCCGAAGAGGAGGCCGTTGGGGAGCACAGCCGCCTCTGCATGGGGCGCGTCTGCGTCTGACTTTCCGGTTGTGTGCATGGTGGTCGGCTTGAGGCGGGGGTGAGGTGTGGAGCCCCAGACAAGTGAACCCTGGGGGCCCGCGCGCCCACACCGGGGCCGGTACCATCAGCTGGTACCAGCACACACACACGACGCAGCCAAGGCCCCAGTGTGAATGGACATGATAATAAAACTTCCCAGCAACAGCTCCACTTGGAGGAGGCCGCGCCACTCAACAACGATGAGCACACACACGCACGCGCGTGTGAGCACACACACGCACGCGCGCGTGTGAGGAGAGGCTCTGAGATCTCCTCAGGAGACACCGCACGTGCGAGTCTAAAAAAGCTCACGCGGAAGTGTCCTCCATCCACTATTCAACTTCGTCAACAGTCCCCAGGGGTGCGAAAATTAACCAGCCACTTAACCACCCCCCCTCCACGACAGCCGGCGCCCGGCAGGCGGCTGTGCAAGTGCACTTGCAAACACGTTCAGAGCTCCCGGTGGCTCGGTTCGGTCCTTACGGCGCAGCCATCAGCTGGTCGACGAGCGGCTCAAGCTCGGCCAGCGCGTCCGTGCGCTCGCGCCACGACGCCGGGACCGAGTCCATGCCGCACTGCGCTGCGAGCAGCGCGCCAACGAGGAGGCCGCGGCTGCATGCGTGTTTAGGGTTACGGGCGACGGGTTAAGTAGGGTTCAGGGTTCAGGGTTTGGGGTTAAGAGCACACAAACGAGGGTGCAGTGAGGGGGCATGCCGCACTGCGCTGCGAGCAGCGTGCCGACGAGGAGGCCGCGGCTGCCTGCGTGTTTAGGGTTTAGGGTTACGGGTTGCGGGTTAAGTAGGGTTCAGGGTTCAGGGTTCAGGGTTTGGGTTTAATAGAACACAAACGAGGGTGCGGTGAGGGGGCATGCCGCACTGCACTGCCAGCAGCGCACCGATGAGGAGGCCGCGGCTGCCTGCATGTTCAGGGTTTAGGGTGACGTGTAACGGGTTTGGGGTTCAGGGCTTGAGTTGAGGGTCGCGGGTCACTGGTAAAGGGCTTAGGGTTTAGGCTGCGTGCACGCATACACGGGAGGGGGGGGGCATGTATTCAGCTGTGGTTTTTGTTGTGCCCTAAACCCTTAACCCTTGTGGTAGCTAGCCTCGTTAGGCAGCTCCCTCAATCCCACGCCCCGAGGGTGCGTACTGTTAACTGTAAACTATAAATCAATGTGCAAGCGGTGCGCTGACGAGGAGGCCGCGGCTGCGTGCGTGTTCAGGGTTCAGGGTTACGGGTAACGAGTTACCGTAGTACCGCTTTGCCTTGCCGATTAAATAATTCGGGAAACGTCGCGGCAAGGTCGATTTCCAAGAAAGATTGCCGAAAAGTAAAAAAAATGCCAAAAGTGACGTCAAAACGGGAAACAATTCGAGAAAAGATCTCGCGACAAGGCACCAAATTTCTAAAGAATTACCCCCTTGATAAAAATGGCGGCAAGGCAAAGCAGTACTACGGTAAGGCTTAGGGTTAAGGGTCACGGTTTTAGGGTCACGGGTTAAGGGTTCAAGGTTCAGGGATAAGGGCACACGGCATGTCTTCCACTCCGTTCTGTTTGTGTTGAGATCCACTCTTTTCGGGCCCCCCCAATCGTGTAGGCCTTAGCTCGCCCGCCCCTCCCCTCTTGGTAGAGTCTCCCTAGGCGTCTAGGCCTTGACTCATGCCCCAGGATCCGCCGGACGCGTACATGTAAAACCTGAGATCCACTCCTCAAGAGCTGCAGCCGAAGCCCAGAGGGATCAGAAATACGAGGGCAGGAGAAAGCACGCGTGCGACCCCCCCCCACACACCCAACCCCCACACCAACCCCCACACCAGCAGTTGTCTCCACCGGCCACCAGGTTCGCCCGCACGCCCTCAACATTCGAAGGGAACGCCTAATTGAGAATGGTGCCTCTCTAGTGCTCCGCTTTCCCCCGTGACCACGGTTGTGACCTTCCCAAACCTTCACACACCCATGCACCCACACCCACACCCACACCCACACCCAACACACACACCTGCAGTTGTTTCCACCGGCCACCAGGTTTGCCCGAACGCCGTCCACATAAGAGGGGAATGCCTCATCGAGAATGATGCCTCTCTAGTGCTCCGCTCTCCCCATGATCACACTTGTGACCTTCACACCTTCAAACACACACCCACACCCACAGCCATACACCCACACCCACACCCACACCCAACCCCACACACCTGCAGTTGTCTCCTCCGGCCACCAGGTTCGCCCGAACGCCGTCTACGTACGAAGGGAACGTCGCCGCTGCCGCTAGGACGTTTGTGAGTGCGGCGGGGTTGCCGCATGCGGGGCCGATGCACCACACGGACCCTGTGTGTGTGTGTGGGGGGGGGTGAGTGTGTGTAAATGTATGTGCGTGCGTGAGTGCGTGTGTGTGTGTACGTGTGTGTGTGCGTGTGTGTGTGAATGTGTGTGTGTGTGCGTGTGCATGTGTGTGCGTGTGTGTGTGTGTGCGTGTGTGTTGGCGTGTGTGTGTGTGGATGTTTGTAGTGCGACGGTTGCCGCATGTGGGGCCGATGCACCAGACAGACCCTGTGTGTGTGAGTGGGGTGTGTGTGTGTGTGCGTGTGTGTGTGTGCGAGTGTAGGGGTGTGTGTGTGTGAGTGTGTCTGTGTGTGTGCGCTTGCGTGTGTGTGTGCGTGCGTGTGTGTGTGTGGGGGGGTGAGTGTGCGTGTCCGGGTGCGCGTGTGTGTGTGTGTGTGTGTGTGTGTGAGGACATTTGAGAGTGCCGCATATGGGGCTGATGGACCAGACAGACCCTGTGTGTGTGAGGGATGGGTGGTGTGTGTGTGTGTGGGGGGGGGGTGAGTGTGTGCGTGTGTGCGTGTGTGTGCATGTGCGTGTGTACGTGTGCGTGTCTGTGCGTGTGTGTGTGTGTGTGTGTGTGTGCGTGTGTGTGTGTGTGTGTGTGCATGCATGTGCGTGCGTGTGTCAAGGCAGAAGCAACCCTCTGAATCACAGGTGAAGGGCGGCAGCGTGTCCTTGGCCGTCAAGAGGGTTCCTATCAGGCCTTGCTTGCCTGGGAATACACGAGTCCTTATCATAAACATACAGAAGTCCTTAGTGAGTAGTACATGAAAATCCTTGACAAAGTGTCCTCTAGCTTTGGCATGCAAATCAACGCCGCCAAGACAGAAGTGATGATTTTGCCAGCAGATTTTGACGCGGATCTGCCCACGTTTGCGCTGACTGGTGGTGAAGTGAAGACCGTCTCTGCATTTAAGTATCTAGGGAGTTGGATAACCTAGAGTGGTGGTGTGGAGAAGGAGACCGGTGTGCGTGTCGGTCGCGCGCTGGGCGTGTTTGCGTCTTTTCATAAGATTTGGGCCAGCAAGAAGATGCAAGTGCAGTCTAAGATGCGGGTTTACAACACTTTCGTGCTGCCCCACTTTCTGTACCGCTGCGAAACATGGGCCCCTACTAAAACACAACTGACTCGATTGGAGGTTGCCCACTCTAACTGCCTTCGTCGCATTCTGGGTGTGCGCCTGGTCGACCGGCACAGATTAACTTATATTCGGCAGGCGTGCGACACTGAGCCAATTGAGAGCCTTGTGGCAAAGCGATCAATGCAGTGGCTAGGCCATGTGATGCGCATGCCGGCTTCTCGTCTTCCTCGTACGACTTTTGACTGCACAATGGATGTGGCTCGGCAGCAAGGCCGGCCTCCAGCCTCCTCCCGACACTATTTCTTAAGCTACTGATTCAGCAGCTAGGCGAAACTAGTGGCACTCGTTCTGATTGGAAGACTTTTTCGGACACGGCGTTTGAGCGTGCTCAGGATAGGGTCGGGTGGAGAGCCGTGGTGTACGGTCCGGCTGCCCCTCAGGCGCCGGCCCCTCCACCACGGCGGTCAAGTAGATTGGCAAGCGCCACTTGACCCCCTATCCCCTAGAAGCAGTTAGGACCTATTCTGGAGGCGTCGCACAATAGCTCTCCTTTTTGCTCTGGGACTACACGTTGGCAGGCAGCCGGCTGGTGGCTACCGCCCCTCACAAGTAATTGTTAGGGCCAGAACTGGACTTGGGTCTAGGCGGTGGTACTAGGACTAGAGGTAGTCTTTGCTGGAAAGCCGATGTAACTGTAGCAGTAGTACATGCAGAACACCTCACCATGTCAAGGGCGGCAGCGTGTCCTTGGCAGCCTACAACGAGATGCTACAATGATCAGTAGCCTCTGCTGCCGCTACGGTGGAGGTCTAGGGGAAACGATCCCGCGGGCGTGTGAACCCCGGCCGTGCCCCCACGGGGAGGAGTCAGATCTGGGGGCCGAGTGCCGTGTCTAGGTCCAGCCCCGACCCACTAGCCCCCCACCACCAGTAGCCAGCCACCCGTCTGCAGCGCTCGGACGTTATACGCCGAGCAAGGTCGAATACGCTAGCCGGTAGGCTCGTCACAAACGACTGTAAAATCCATCATCATCATCATCATCATCATACAGGAGTCCTGAAGCAAGTGATCCTTGGTATCACGAAGTTTCTCTTCGTATGAAGGAGTGTCTCCTGGTATAAAAGAGTCCTTAAGCAAGTGATCTTTGGCAAAAGGGGGTCCTGATAAGCAAGTGATCCTTGCCTTTGTGGGTACCGTAGTCCCGCTTAGCCTTACCGATTAAATAATTCGGAAAACGTCGCGGCAAGGCGGACGTCTAAACAAACATTGCCGAAAAAGTCAAAAAACGCCCAAAGTGACGTCAACACGGGGAAAAAATAAAAAAAAATCCTGCGGCAAGGCACCTCAATTCTAAAAAATGGCGGCAAGGCAAAGCGGTACTACGGTATAAAGTGTCCTACCAAACTCCCTACCAAACTCCCTACCACTCCCTACCTCCTACCAAATTTCCTACCAAACTCCCTACCAAACTCCCTATAAGCAAGTGGTCCTTGCCTTTGTGGGTATAAAATGTCCTACCGAACTCCCGAGGCGGACCCACTGTCACCCACACAGCCGGTGTAACAACAGGACAAAAGGAACTAGTTGTAACGAAATCACCATGATGCACCATGCACAGGAGATCTTCCTCGCGGGCAACACAAGCACCGAAACCAATGTAACAACAGGACAAAAGGAACTAGTTGTAACAGGTGCCTCATAGGTAGTACAAGTAGTACATACAAGTAAGGCGAGTATGCTACAGCCGGTTACACCTGGGGTCTGCCTCTGGCTGCTTCAGGGCTGAGTGTGGTGCCTGGCTTGCGGTGCTGCTTGCTTGGCGCCCACCACCTAGTGTGGGTGGCGCTACTATGGGCTACTTTTGTAGCTTGACCTTTTTGGTGGGCCTTGTGCCTGCTGTCTGATTGATCCTGCTGGAACTCTGGAACTGATTGTGACCGCCGGCCTGTGATTGTAAGACCCTCTTGTACCCACATGTGAAGGGCGGCAGCGAGTCCTTGGCGGCCACATGCTTGTTGACCATCTCTGCCATGTACTGCGGCACCTCGTACTGCAGCTCTGTTGTGGTGATGGTGTTGCAGGTGGTGTTGCGGTGGTGTTGTACGAGGTTGTTGCGTGTGGTGTTGCATGTGTGTGTTTTGTGTGTGTGGGGGGGGGGGTTGTGCTTGTTGACCATCTCTGCCATGTAGGGCGGCACCTCGTACTGCAGCTCTGTTGTGGTGGTGGTGTTGCAGGAGTGGTGTTGCACGAGGTTGTTGCGGTGGTGTTGCGGTGGTGTTGCGTTTGTGTGTGCGTGGGGGAGGGGGGGGGCAGCATCTCCGTTATGTACGGTGGAACCTGGTACTGTAGCTCTGTTGGTGTGTTGTTGTTGCAGGGTGTTGTTGCAGGGTGTTGTTGCGGTGGTGTTGCGGTGGTGTTGCGTTTGTGTATGCATGTGCATAAGAGGGGGGGGGGGGGGGGGGGGCAGCATCTCCATCATGTACGGTGGGACCTTGTACTGTAGTTATCTCGTTGCGGTGGTGTTGTGATGGTGTTGCGTGTGCTCGTACCACATTTTTGTTGTTGTGGTGGTGTTGTCGCACGTGTGTGTGCGCGTGTGTGACATGTCGTCACCGGCACGCACCCGTCATCGGAGTCTTGGCGGTGTCTGCAGCCTTCTTCCCCAGCACGCGCATGGTGTGTGTGCGCGTGTGTTGCCATGCAAACCGCTGTCCCTATTCATGTCCTATATATCCTAAGGATACCTTAAGTACATGGTGTTGGCAGGAAATCTGAAGGTGTCATCGGAAAGCCCTTGTTTTCATCCATATTCTGACGCCTTCATCATGCCAACCGACCGTGAATTGAATATGCGGCAGGAGCAAACCTATACATGGATCCTTTTAGAGGCGTAACCACTGACCAGTCATAGGCGTCTTAGCCGTGTCTGCAGCCTTCTTGACCAGCGCGCATGTCGTCCGGTGCCTATAAGATGCTAGCACAGATGTACAGATACAGATACAGATCTACAGATCTGCATATTTAAGATGCTAATACAGACTCTTTATGTGCAGATAACCAAGGCCAGGGATGAGACATACCGCTGTTTGGGACGTAGTGTACCGGTATTATACGTCAGGAGCCGCGTTTCGAAAAATACCGATAAATACACGCGATAAATACCGCGTCCTGGTGATCCGACGTGGGAAAACCTGTAGAATTTTTTTGATACTCGACGGAATTCGACGAAAATAGGCTCTCTGGAAAGCCCTTGAGGAGAGAAACAGGGAACAAACAAGAAAGCAAGAGTAATGCCCCATTTGGGCGCCCTTCAGAGCCAGATTAGATCCACACTATTGATCAGCTCACGGCCACTCGCGAGCGATGGAGCGCAACCTGGCAAACCACTGAGGCCCAGCTCCCCCCCCCTGCCATGCATGAACTTGAAGTCATAAGGACTGATGGGAGCTGAGGTTGGGGTGTGTGGGTCTGTGTGCACAAAAAGCCTCGACAGCTGACGGCACGCTTGATGGACGTCTGAGACAAACGTCCCCGCGGGCCTCCCTCAGCCTGAAAGACCGGCACCAGCTCTGCCCGAGGATGAGGGCCTGGGTATACTGGGGTGAAGTGATGCTGTGCTGGGGTCAATGGGATGAAAGCTGAATGTGTTAGTGGCCACAGAGTGACTCAGAAAGCGGTAAACAAGGAGTTGGCAACTGCGGTATTTTTCGCGTACGCATCAGCCCAATCGATGCGTACCTGATTAATACCCAATAAATACTTTGGCGTATTATACCCGTATGAGGTATGTCTCATCCCTGACCAAGGCTGCATGAATGCCCAACGTACACAAAAAGGCGCCAACATCTGTGCCAATGGCACCCACCCGTCATTGGAGTCTTGGCGGTGTCTGCCGCCTTCTTGACCAGAGCGCGCATGTCGTCAGGCAGGGGCGACTCAGGCGAGGAGGACGCCCATGTCAGTGCATCCGCCACGCTCTCCCCAGACACGATGACGCGCTCCAGCACCTGAAAGGGCGCGGGTTTGGTGGGGGTGTTGAGCATGCTTGATCGCTATTTGTGGTTGTGGCTGTGGTTGTGGTTGTGGTCCTGCTACCGCTGCCAACTGACGCGGCTGTTGCCGCTACTGCCGCTGCTGCCGCAGCTAATCCCGCTGCTGCTGCTGTTGCTACTGCTGCGGACACTGATGCTGCTGTTGCCGCTTCTGCCGGTACTGCCGCTACTGCCGCTGCCGAACTTGTGACATTCACATGTGCCTACAGGAACTTTTGATAACTCTCTGCTGCTGCTGCTGCTGCTGCCGCTGCCGCTGCTGCTGCTGCTGCTGCCGCTACTGGCGCTGACGAACTTATGACACTCACACGTTCACACGTTCTCATGTGAACTTTCAGTCATACTCTGCTGCCGCCGCTGCCGCCGCTGCCGCCGCTGCCGCCGCTGCCGCCGCTGCCGCCGCTGCCGCCGCTGCCGCCGCTGCCGCCGCTGCCGCCGCTGCCGCCGCTGCCGCCGCTGCCGCCGCTGCCGCCGCTGCGCCGCTGCGCGCTGCCGCCGCTGCCGCTGCCGCCGCTGCCGCCGCTGCCGCGCTCCGCTGCGCTGCCGCTGCGCTGCCGCCGTGCCGCCGCCGCTGCCGCCGCTGCGCTGCCGCGCTGCTGCGCCGCTGCCGCCGCTGCCGCCGCTGCGCCGCTGCCGCTGCGCTGCGCCGCGCCGCTGCCGCGCGCCGCCGCCGCCGCCGCCGCCGCCGCCGCCGCCGCCGCCGCCGCCGCCGCGCTGCTGCTGCCGCCGCTGCTGCTCTTGCTAACTATCCCCTCAACCCTGTGCCTACACGCCAATCCCCAAACAAGAAGACTCACCGCAGCCGCGGCAAGCCCGTATTTGACAGCGTCGTCGTTGTTCTGCTGCACCTGCGTTCACGGCGGGGCGTGGGGGTGTGGGTGGGTGGGTGGCGTGGGTGGGTGGTGTGTGGTGTGTTTGGGGGGGGGGGTCTGCTTCCGCTTCCGCTTCCGCTTCCGCTTCCGCTTCCGCTTCCGCTTCCGCGTCCGCGTCCGCTTCCGCGTCCGCGTCCGCTTCCGCGTCCGCTTTTGAACCTACGTTCAAACAGCAGTAAGCGTGCCACAATCGACAATGGCCACTCCACCCCCCCCCACACACACCACCACCGACCGTCACTCCAAACCCCCCACAAGTAACAAGTAAAACGGGGTTTCCAGCTAAGCAGGCTACTCTTCTACTAGAGACACCCGCCGATACTCCAGCACACTTAAGTACTAGAGTACCGCCGGCTCCCGGCCGATAGACTTCCGCTCCCGCCGGCTAGACTACCCCAAACAGCGGTCGCTGAGAGACATGTCTGGCAAGGAGCATATAGGAGAGGACCTCCCTCACCTCCCATAACCACACAACAACCAACCGATCGACAATTTTCAACCGATTTTGAAGCTAAGATTGGACCTGGAACTGACAGCGAGTCTGAAACTACGCGCACCCTCTGATTGAATCCTCCATCTTCTGTGCCAGCTCTGGCGTTCCCCCATACCGGCCAACACCCCGCCCCCACACACCACACAAAACCTAAACAGAGGTAACTGCGCACCCTGATTGCCGCCTCCATCTTGACCAGCAGCTCCGGTGTGCCCCGTAGCGTGTGATGATCAGCGCAGCCATGGCAAAGCAGACTGCCGTAGTATCGTTTTGCCTTGCCGCCACTTATAAAGAGGGTAATTGTTAAGAAATTTGGTGGCTTGCCGCGGGATTGTTCTCAATTTCTTCCCGTTTTGACGTCACTTTTGGCGGTTTTGTCACTTTTGGCGGGTTTTTTACTTTTTCGGCAATATTTATTAGAAATCGACCTTGCCGCGACGTTTTCCGAATTATTTAATCGGCAAGGCAAAGCGGTAATACGGTATGGCCACGCCCACTGTCTGTTTAACCGATTTTGACCGACCTAGGCTGAAAATGGGTTTTACAGGTTCGCGCCCGGAGGACCCCGGGGCGTGAATTAAGGCCTAGACTACACGTCTAGGGGGGCTCTACTAGGAGAGCCCGCAAGGCCACGCAGCGCGCCAGCCTACCAGGTTGAAATTGGGCCTGAAGGTGAAAGCGTCACCAAAACTGCGCGCACCCTGATTGCCGCCTCCATCTTCGATACCAGCGCCGGCGTGCCCCCGTAGCGTGCGACACACACACACACACACGCACGCACGCACACACACACACACACACAGAAACACACACGCGCGCGCGCGCACACACACACCCTGATTGCCGCCTCCATCTTTGGTGCCAGCTCCGACGTCCCTCCGTAGCGCGCGACGATCAGCGCAGCCCCATGAAACAAGACTGTGGATACGGCCAACCTCCCTCCCCCCCGAAACGAAACCAATACATACGTGAAAAACTGCGCACCCTGATTGCCGCCTCCATCTTTGGTGCCAGCTCCGCCGTGCCGCCGTAGCGCGCGACGATCAGCGCAGCCTTTGCAAAGCAGTTGGCCTGGTGGTCGGTCTCATGGCCAACCGCCGTTCCACGCTTTCCAGCCTCCCAGTGCTCTACCACCTGTATGTGGTGTGTGAGTGTGTGTGTGTGTGTGTGTGTGTGTGTGAGTGTGTGAGTGTGTGAGTGTGTGTGCGTGTGTGTGGTTGCTGCATTTGAATTCAAACAGCAGATGGCCTGGTGGTCAGTTTCGTGCCCAACCGCCGCTCCACGCTTGCCTGCCTCCCAGTGCTACGCCACCTGTGTGTGCGTGTTTATATGTGTGTGTGGGGGGGCTTCGTGTGCATGCACGTGTGTGGGTGTGGGTGCGGGTGTGTCTGGGTGAACGTGGGTGAACGTGGGGGTGTGTGCGCACCGCTAAGGCTCCTAGGAAATGATTGCTCAACACAGGCCTCCTGACTCACTTCCTGAATCTCACCTGTGATTCCCCTGCGAGCCGTATACCGCTCCGAGCCGGATTTCCCATTTCCCAGAAAACCAACCCACACTAAGTGGGAGAGGGCGTGTAGCGGTGCGTTAGAAAGCTCGTGCCGAGAGCAGCACTACGGCATGCGTTGCATGAGTACCCGCTGTGTATTGTGCCTGGTATGAGCAGTCAAAGTTGCTGGAGCCGGCAAAAAGCTTATTACTAAAATCCTTCCCAAGGACCACTGAATCTCAACCCAACAGAGGTGTCCCTTTTGCACACGGTTTGGGTCGAAATTCTCGCAATCTCACCCTTGAGCGACGGCCCGAAGTGGCCACTCACACTCAATTGGCCAATCTCACGTACACAATCCCCCCAAGGTTTGAGGTGTAGGCTCTTGAACACTAGGGATCACTCTAAACCCTCAGCCAAGGTACAGCATCCCACCTTCTTGATGCTGTGGTTGTGGTATAGGTCAGGGTCACTGCGGAAGTACGTATACAGCTCCTGCAACAGGGCATGCAACAGGGGGCGCAACAGGACTGTCAACAGGGCGCAACAGCCCACCTTCTTGATGCTCTGGTTGCGGTATAGGTCGGGGTCGCTGTTGAAGTACGTGTACAGCTCCTGCAACAGGGCATGCAACAGTTGCAACGCCATTAGATGTTGCGAGTACTGTGAAGGTAGGGGTCGCTGTTGAAGTACGTGTACCGCTCCTGCAACAGGGCATGCAACAGATGCAACACCATTAGATGTTGCGAGTGCTGTACAGGTCGGGGTCGCTGTTGAAGTAAGTGTACTGCTCCTGCAACAGGGCATGCAACAGGACTGTCAACAGGGCGCAACACCATTAGCTGTTGGTGATGCGGTAAAGGGCGCAACACCATACGATGCTCTGGTTGCGGTACAGGTCAAGAGTTGCTGTTGAAGTACAGGGCACGCACCAGGGCACGCACCAGGGCACGCACCAGGGCATGCAACAGGGCACGCAACAGGGCATGCACCAGGGCACGGAACAGGACACGCAACAGGGCACGCACCAGGACATGCAACAGGGCCCATAACAGGGCATGCCACAGGGCACGCAACAGGGCAGTCAACAGGGCATGCAACAGGGCACGCAACAGGGCACGCAACAGGGCATGCAACAAGGCGTGCAACAGGGCACGCAACAGGGCATCCAACAGGGCACGCAACAGGGCATGCAACAGGGCATGCAACAGGGCATGCAACAGGGCATGCAACAGGGCACGCAACAGGGCACGCATCAGGGCATGCAACCGGGCGTGCAACAGGGCATGCAACAAGGCTCGCAACAGGGCACACAGCAGGGCACGCAACAGGGCACGCACGATTCATGTGAGGCATGCAGTCCACACACCACACTCCCCCCACACCTCAGCGTATGCCTCCTCATCCAGACCCCCCTTTGCCGCCATGGAGCGAATCAGGGGCACAAGCTCGTGGCCGTAGCAGGAGAGCTCCCCCACGCGTGCCTGTGTGTGTGTGTGTGTGTGCATGGAGCGAAGCAGGGGCACGAGCTCGTAGCCGTAGCAGGACAGCTCTCCCACGCACGCCTTTGGGTGAAATTGGGGAGGGGTTAATGAAGCACGTGCGTGCATGTGCGTGCGTGCGCTCGTGAATGGAGTCCGCCATCTCAGGGAAAGCAGGCGCGTGTGTGCGTGCGCTCGTGCATGCATGGGTGAATGGAGCGAGCATGCATGCGTGGCTGTGTTTTCGTTAGCCAACCCGCAACCCCGCAAAGTGCACTTGCGGTGTGAGATTGGCCAGTTCCGGCCGGCGGTGCGGGGTGAGATTGCGCGAGTTTCGACCCGAAAACTGTGAAAATCGGCAATTTCACATTTTTTTGCCCAACATTTTTCATATCGCCGGGGTGAGATGGAGATCATAAGCGTGAGGCGCGGGGTGAGCCTTCATTTTCCCAAGATCCATAGCGGAACCACTGATGTGCGTGCCATCTCATGGAAAGCCGGCGCGTGCGTGCACTCGTGATGGCCTAAAGCCCTTGACCCTAAACCCTGAACTCTTTACCCTGAATACTGAACCCTGGACCCTCAACCCTGGATCCTGGACCCTCAACCCTGGACCCTGCACCACGCACCCTGCAACCTGCAACCTTGAGATAAAAAGCTGCGTAGGCCGGCCCTGCTGCCACAGGAATGATGGCCACAACCGTAGGTACCTTGTAAACAGTGTTCGACAGTAGTGTCCTTAAGGAAACTCTCAATTTCCTGGTTGACCCCGCGACATTGGAGGGTACATGCCGAATTGCCCCCGCAGGAGGCTCTGTTTGCGGAAAAGTGTGAAATTGTCGATTTTCACACTTTGGGGGGCGAAATTCTCGCGATCAGCTCCCACAAGTTTTACCCAGATTTCACGGTTTGCCCCCGCCGCGGGGGCTGCGGGGGCTGCGGGGCGATAAGGACATCACTGGTGTTCAAATGGATTGGTTGGAAGTCTGGCTCGAAGGTGCGGTTCTCCGCCACGGCGAGCAAACGTCAAAAAGGAAAAAAACGTCACGCGTACTCCTGCCGAGAACCATTGCTCAGAGGTACCTTGTGTACCTTGTAAAAGGCGCTTGAGTGGATCAGGATCCAGTGATTTCCTTTTCGGCTGTCCCCAGCCATTTGGCTGTATTCGGGCTGTACTTTGACCTTGAACACAGCTTGATCCATTTGGTGGGGTAGTAGTTTGACAAGCCCGCCAGACAGAGCTCGTCAAGAGCTTTCAAATGACTGATGTATGAGGACAGACGGTCAACGGGAGGTCAACGGTGAATGCGGTCAAAGCAAAATCCGGCTGTGGAATAATTAATTAAAAGTCCTGAAAAGGAAATCACTGTCAGGATCAGAACATGGGCTTGGTTACGAGGTTTTCAGCCACGGCAACAAAAACAGCACTCAAACACAGGCATGCCATGGGCCTGCGACCTGAGCCTGCCCTGCTGCTGCCACAGACCCCAAAACGTATTTCCGACACTGCGGCAACACCGTACCTCGTTAAATTATTTGGATTTGATGGGATGGAACTCGGGCTCCGCCGTGCAGTTTCCGCCCCGGTAAAAACAAAACGCACAGGCCTGCCACGGGACTGCCCCAGTGATTCCCCTGCGAGCCGTATACCGCTCCGAGCCGGATTTCCCATTTCCCAGAAAACCACCCCACACTTAGTGGGTGAGGGCGTGGAGCGATGCGTTGGAAAGCTATTGCCAAGAGCAGCACGACGGCATGCATCGCATGAATGCCCGCTGTGTATTGTGCCTGGTATGAGCGGTCAAAGTTGCTGGAGCCGGCAAACAAGCTAATTGTTGAAATCCTTCCCAAGGACCACTGGCCTGCCCTGCTACATACCCACAGTCGCAACACCGTACCTTAAAAACTGTGTTGGAATGGATCCTTGTCTTTGCTGGAAAGCCGATGTAACTGTAACTGGAGTGGATCCGGTAGAACTCGGGCGCCGCCGTGCGGCTCTCCGCCCCGGCAAAACAAACCGACACGCCATTGACACCCGCACAATTACAACGGTGTGTCTCAAAGCACAGTCACTACCTGGGCTCCCACAGCTAAACTGGCCATACCTTGTAAAATGTGTTGGAGTGGATCGGGTAGAACTCGGGCGCCGTTGTGCGGCGCTTCTCCCCGGCACCACAAAAAAACAACGACACCATCGCCACCCGCACAACTACAAGATGCAACTCAAAGCACAGTCACTAGCTGGGCACCCACAGCCAGTGATTGCCTTTTCATGACTTTTAATTACTCATTCCACAGCCGGATTTCGCCTTTGACCTCGTTGACCGTTGACCTCCCGTTGACCGTTTGTCCTCATACAAAGGTCATTTGGAAGCTGTTGACGTGCTCTGTCTGGCAGGCTTGTCAGACTTACAATGCAGTGGATGAGTTGAGCTGTGTGCAAGGTCAAAGTACAGCCGGAATACAGCCAAATGGCTGTGGAGAGCCAAAAATGAAATCACTGCCCACAGCTAAACTGGTCGTACCTTGTAAAATGTGTTGGAGTGGACCGGGTAGAACTCGGGCTCCGCCGTGCGGTTCTCAGCCTTGAGCAGGCCGTCCATCTTGGGGACATCGTACATCCAGTGAAGAGGGCACGCTGCGTGTGTGTGCGTGGGTGTGTGGGTGTGTGTGTGCGTGGGTGTGTGGGTGTGTGGGTGGGTGGGGGTGGGGGTGTGGAATGAGGGGAGGGGAATGATGCCTTTTAAGGTGGCATGCAGGTGTGCGGGTTTCAGCCTTCTGGAGGTCATCTTGGGGATGCTATACATCCAGTTCATGGGGCACGCTGCGTGTGCGTGGGTGCGTGTGGGTGTGGTGGTGAGGGGAGGGGAGTGTCCGTCATGCCTCCAGGTCCTGTGCTGGCACGTCGTCGTCGAAAGCGTAACACAACGGTAGCGCCCAGACCCTGAGTATTCACAACAGAGATTTCCTTAGCGCCCCTGCAGCCCCCGCAGCCCCCGCTGCGGGGGCAAACCAGAACAATGAAGGGGAAACTGCAGGGGCGAATCGGGGGAATGTCGCTCCGAAACGTGTGAGCTGCGGCGTTATTTCACTTTTCCGAAAGAAAACTCCTGCGGGGCGATTCGGCATGTTCCACATATCGCTGGGGGGGCAAACAGGATATTATCTGATTCCTGTAGGAAACCACGGAATCACACACACACATCAATACATACAAACCCGTACGGCTAAAGCCAGCGAGGCGACAGTGATTCCCCTGCAAGCCGTATACCGTTCCGGGCCGGATGTCCCATTTCCCAGAAAACCACCCCACACTAAGTGGGAGAGGGCGTGGAGGGTTGTGTTGGAAAGTTCTTGCCGAGAGCAGCAAAACGCCATCTGTGGCATGAATACCCGCTGTGTGTTGTGCCTGGTGTGAGCGGTCAAAGTTGCTGGAGCCGGCACAAAATTAATTGCTAAAATCCTTCCCAGGGACCACTGCGAGGCGCGTCTACCCCCCACTGTAGCACAGTCCTCCCCACTGTGGCTAACTGCACAAAAACTACCCAAACGGCTCTGATCCAAGAGCGGTATGTGCTGGTACGTGTGTCACGCGTGAGGGTCGTTTGGCATGACACATTTGTGTGGACAGTGTGGAATTCAGCGACTTTTCCGGTTTGCGTCAGATTGACGCTGGTTGCGCCTTAATCGGCCGTGGCGACATCAGAGGCGTCCGACTACAAAATCGACCACACAAACCTGCTGCGTCCGCCACCATGCCTCCAAGGATCGCGGCCTTGGCGCGCTTGGCAGCGTCACCACTGAGTCGCACACCGGCAGCGGCCATCGGGCGCACGCTCGACGCCTGGGTGGGTGGGGGGCAAGGGGGGGGGGAGATGGGTGGCACGTGTGCGCGCGTGTGCGCGTGTGCGTGCGTGTGCGTGTATGTGCGTTCCAGGGGCGGGATGCGAGCCCTCTTCGGTGAGGCAGGCATTTCCTTGCAGAGGGTGGCGCGTGACGTATGGGGCTGCTTGTGTGCTGAGTGATGTTGAAGCACTGCATGGGCAGCGCGTGGCCACATGCGTGGTTGATGGCATGCAGATGGTGCGAGCGTGGCACCCTCTCCCTGGAGGCAATCGCGATACGCTCCTACTGCCGAGGCCCCACCACTGTGTGCCAGTGGTGGGGCCCTCAGGCCCTGGTGAGAGAGTGGGTGTGTGATTCACGCACATAATGCGGATCTGGCACCCACCAGCTTGGCCGCCTGCATCGGAGAGTTAGGATGAATGGAGAGGGTATAAACGGCTGTCCTTGATGAGCTGCTTGCGCTTGCTTTACGCTGTCAATGGCTCCACACCCCCACACAAACACGTTTACACCCACGAGCCACAACGTACCCCATTCGCCTGGCCGGCGCACCTACGAGCCACGATGTCGACCTGGCCGGAGCCCCCCAACTACTATGACGCGCCGACGAAGTCGCACAAGGTCATCCTGCAAACTGCTGGATATCCTGTCATCTTCCCGGAGCCCAACATCTCCCAAGTTGGTGGGTGGCGATGGGATGGGCACGATGGCTTTGTGGTGGACGCATGCGATTCGGGAGAGCTCGCTCTGATGCTTGCATTGCGTGTTTCGCAGTGGGCAACATGCGCGTCGGACACTGGACGTTCGTCGCCGGCATGAGCGCGCTGG
This sequence comes from Chlamydomonas sp. UWO 241, assembly GCA_016618255.1. NCBI lineage: Eukaryota > Viridiplantae > Chlorophyta > Chlorophyceae > Chlamydomonadales > Chlamydomonadaceae > Chlamydomonas > Chlamydomonas priscui. Next base: position 194,291 of record VFSX01000164.1, read on the forward strand.
GTTACGGCCTCGGTTACTGGAAGGGTGAGGGGGGGGGGCGAGCGAGGGCGCGTGCGAAGTCTGCTTCCATGCACCGCGATGGTGCAACCACTTCGCAGGGCAAGCCTGTGCCCGTGCTCGGCATCAAGCAGGACGTAGCACATGGCTTGCAACGGGCTCTCACGTGCACTCCTTGCGCGCAGGCTCGGTCACCCACTGGCAGAAGCCCGCGTCCACGTTTGGCGCCATCTTCCTGGGCCAGTTTGGCATGCTGCACATGATGCAGGACGAGGCCTGTGAGTGCGCGAAGTCAGGGCTGCGGATCACGGCGTGGGGCGTGTCATGGGACTTCGCTGCATGGGGCGTCGCCGCATGGGCCATGCGTACATGGACTAGCATGGGAGCATCCTCCCCCCCCCCCCCCGGACACACACACACACGCACACACACACACACACACACAGCCACCACCACCACCCCACCCGCCCCGGGCGCATGCATCACACGCATGGGGATGGCATGTGCACGCATGGAGTGGGTGCCACGCACGGGGAGGGGCGCGCGAGGCACGGGCCAAAGAGCGGGCGAGCGCCGCACGCCTGCTGCCGCGCGAACCACTCACCACCACCTCTCACCGCACACGCAACCTTCTCCGTGCAGACCGGCTAATGGGGTACAAGGAGAACAACACAGAGTTGGCGCGCAACATGCCGACCTTCGCCCAGGCGGATGCATGAGGGAGGCGCGACTCTCAGGGGCGCAGGGGCGTTTTCACCGCCGCCATAGGAGGCCAGCCCGACGCACACACAGCGGCTGCTCCAGCGCTCTCAACTCCACCACGTCCATCGCTGGTGCAAAGGGCCGGCGAAACGAGCCGCCAGCGGTCTCAACCGGCGCTGCTGGCCCGGGTCGCAGGAGCTGGCGCGCGCCCCCGGGCCGTCCCCCACCTGTCGCCTGATGACGTGCCTGCTGTCCTGCAGCGCTCGGGTGGTGCACTGCGGCTGATGCTGGGTGTGGCTGGTCTTGACTCGGGGATGTCGAGAGATGCGACGGGACCCGAGTTGGGCCTGTCACAGTGGCGGGCAGGCCCCTAGACGAGGCGGCGGAGTGTGGACGAGGCACGCGTGGACGGCGCACAGGTGGTGGTGACCGGTGGTATTGCCCACGACACGGCGCGGCGCGCAAGCACGCGTGGCAAGTTTATATGTACTAGATGGGTGGCGGCGTAGGAAGTGAGCCTTGTAGATAAGCGGCGGGCGGTTGCGCCCAACGCGGACTGTAAAAGTCGAAAGTGCTGGGCTGCTGATCCTTGCAGGCTGCCGTGACGCCTTCTGGCTAACAGCCCCGCGCTGGCATGGTAGGCACCTTATGCTGCCTCGCACGAATCGCGCAGAACCAGGTTGCTCACCCATTCCGCACCCTTCAGGAATCTCAGCAGACGCTGCATTACTGCCACAGTCCGGGTTGGGGCACAGCATGTCCCGTCACGATGATGATGATGGATGTTACAGTCAGGGACACCATAGTATAAGACCGTGCTCGGCGCATATGGCCCGAGCACCATACTGAGATGGCTGGCTGTTGGTGGTAGGGAACCCCAACTCTGTAAAGAGAGTGGGCGCACCCCTAGGTCCCATACCGCAGCGGCAGCAAACGCTTGTTGAAGTAGGTGAGCGCATGCTTGTTGAAGTAGGCGAGCGCACGTTGAAGTAGGTAAGCGCATGCTTGTTGAAGTAGGTGAGCGCACGATAGTCCACAGTGTGTTCTCATCCTCTCCTTTTACAACCAAAGGGTGTACCAACAGCTGTTATTTTAAGAGGGACCGCGGCTTGACACAACAGGCTGCCTGATCAGGTCATGACTCGTCATACAGCTCTAGCCAGCCGCCCCGCACTCACTGCTGCGGGCAGATCACTCAGTGACTGCCGTGTGCATGATGCCAATGATGCAAAACGCGGCTGTGCCATTCACATGCAACGCCCGCCTGGATGCGCGCCAAAGTCATTGCCATGACGCAAAACGGGCGGCAGCAGCCGCTGGCGGGCGGTAGAGAATCCATCCATTGAACGCGGTGGCAGGCTTCACGCCATCAGACGCACAGCCCAATCCCCTAAACTGCCGAGCCCGTCCTCACTTCTTCGCGCCCTTCGCGCCCCACCCAAACAGCGACGACGCCATGCCTGCGATGCCCGCGGCCGTCTTGCGCGCACGGTGGTCGACTGAGGGGTACGCCACGTACGTGGACGCAGTGTCCAGCATGATGGGCTGCGAGTGTAGGGTAGGGTGGGGGCATTCGGGGAAGTGAGGAATCGACTTACGTGCGACATGCGTGTGTGGTGCTGGGTGATGATGGCGTGCGCTGGTGATGCCTTGATGGCGCGCTGATGGACGGCCGAAGGTGTCGCCACGTGCATGGACGCAGTGTCGAGCATGCTGGGCTGCGCTTGCGGGTTTCAGGTTTCAAGTTGAGGGTTGTTGTGTAGGCGGGTGGGAGAGCTCGGGGAGGCCGGGAATTGGCATGCGTGCGTGCAGGCACACATGCACTGTGTGGGTGGTGATGGTTGATGGTGACCATCAGATGGTGTGCTCGGGTTCTGTGCTCTGATGCTTTGCTTGAGCCTTACTGTCCCCAATCTGGAGAGGCTTCTTTTTAAACCCTGGTAGGCTGGCGCGCTGCGTGGCCTTGCGGGCTCTCTTAACAGAGCCCCCCTAGGCGTGTGTGTAGGCCTTCACTCACGCCCCAGGGTCCTCCGGGCGCATACGTGTAAAACCTGCAAAACCGCATGCTTTGCTCTGATGCTATGCTCTAATGCAGGGCTTCCATGCGCCCTGCCAGATGATGATGCGCTCTGATACTGTGCACAGCTGCTGTTCTGTGTTCATGTGATGTTGTGCTCTGGTGGCCTTCAGCTCAGCAAGGTTGCGAGAGGTGATTCGCCCACAAGACGACACCCGCACACCCAAGTCAGCATGCATCTAACCCCACGAACCTGCATCGGGAGCTTGGAAATCACGCAGGGGTGGCGGTGCAGGTGCGGCGCCTTTGCGCCGGTCGGAGTGTATGCTCTGGTGTTGTGCTCTGGTGCTGCCCTCTAATGCTGCCCTCTGATGCCGCGCTCTGGTGCTGCGCTCTGGTGCGCTCTGCCCTATCACAGCCCCATCGTCTGATCCGCGTAAGTGAATGTGGTCATAACGTCTGAGGCGATCGTGGGTGCGCCTCAGGCAGCGCCTCATGCGGTCGGAGCGCCTGAGGCGCCGCCTAGTTTGCGCGAGTGAATGCGACGCTAGCGGCGCCGCTTCAGGCGTTGGGAATGTGGTAGGGCTGGGGGCTAAGCGTGTGCTCTAATCATGTGATCGTGATGGTACTACGCTGGTGCTGTGATGGGCAGTTCCGTTGGCCTACCTGCATCGGAAGCTTGGACATCGCGTAGGGGTGGCGGTGCAGGCGCGGTGCCTTGGCGCCGGGCTGCCCTGCGAACGAGCTCCAGCTGCGTGTGATGTTGGTTTTGCTTGCTTGTTTTTTTGTTTTTTGCTTTTTTGTTTGCCTGCTTGCCTGTCTGTCTGTCTGTCTGTCTGTCTGTCTGCCTGCCTGCCTGTCTGTCTGTCTGTCTGTCTGTCTGTCTGTCTGTCTGTCTGTCTGTCTGTCTATCCGTCTGTCTGTCTGTCTGTCTGTCCGTTTGTCAATCTGTATGTCAGTCTATCCGGCCCCCCCGCCCCCCCCCCCCCCCTACCCAAAAAGCACCAACACCCACCTCTCCAGCGAGTCCAGCAGGTACGCGCCCCCCTTGGACCCGAGCTGCGCCTCTGCCAGCCCCATTGAACCCAGCCCCGCCTGAACGGCCTCTTCATTCTTGAGCCCGGCCGCGACTGCGTCTGCGTGCGCGACCGCACGGAACACAGGGACGAGTCGGTCTGTGGCGTCGAGTGCAGCCGCAGCACCGACCTGCGTGGTGCAGTGGCAGTGGCGAGGGATTGAGGGAGTGCGGGAGTGAGGGAGTGCGGGATCGAGGGAGTGAGGGAGTGGGGGAGTGAGGGAGTGCGGGAGTGCGGGAGTGCGGGAGTGCGGGAGTGCGGGAGTGAGGGAGTGAGGGAGTGCGAGGTGCAAAGTGAGAGTGAGAGAGTGAGAGAGTGAGAGAGTGAGAGAGTGAGAGAGTGAGAGAGTGAGAGGGTGAGGTGAGGTGAGGTGAAGAGAGGTGAGGTGAGGTGAGGTGAGAGGCACACATCCTGAGCAAGGAAGAAACATATGTAGAGGCTGATTGCTGCGTGCGCGACCGCGTCCGGTCACAACGAGGCCCTCCGGACAAAACCCCGGGTCGCGCTCACCGTGGGTCGGGTGGCGTCCCCGCCGCCGGCGCCTGCGTCGCTCCTGCGGGCAGCGAGCTCAGCTGCGCGCCCAGCTGCACGTGCACGCTCGACCACACACCCTCCACGCATTCGCGACCCCCCCAAATCACACCCCAGCCTTCAAATCTCCCCCCCCCCCCGCTGCACACACACACACACACACACACACACACACACACACACACACACACACACAGCGCTTACCGCGGGTCCGGGTGGCGTCCCCGCCGCCGGCGCTTGCGTGGCTCCCGCTGGCAGCGAGCTCAGCTGCGCGCGTGCGTCTGCGATGCGGGACTCCGTGCGCGATAGCATCGCGTATGCCTCTAGGGGCTTTCCGCCGGCAAGGAGGGCCTGTGTGGGGTGGGGTGGGGCGTGTGTGTGTGTGTGTGTGTGTGCGTGTGCATGCGTGTGTGTATACGTTTACGCGTGTGCGCGCGTGTGTGTGCGCGTGTGCGTGCGTGCTCACATGTGCGCCGTGCATGCGTGCACGCGCCGTGCGTGCGTGTGTGGGAGGCTCTGACCCACCTGGGCCACGTAGTACGCGCGCCGCGCATGCGCGCCTGCGCCCGCTGCGGTCGCCGCGTCGTGAAGAGACTCTCCTGCGCGCCCGCCCAGCCGTGCGCCCATCTCCCCAAGCTCCCCGAGCGCCCTGCCAAGCGCGTCGAGCGCCGCGACCACCTCCTCCGCTCGTGCATACCTGCAGTTTGAAATTCGAAAGCGCGGGGGCTGGTTAGGGATCAACAGGGGGCACAGGGCGTCAAGCGCCGCGACCACCTTCCTCCACCCGCGCGTACCTGCAGTTTGACATTCGAACTCAGGGGGCCGTAAGGGTGGTAAAGGGGTTGTGAGGGGGTTTTGGGCGTGCAAGTTGAAACCGAGGGGTGGGGTGGGGTGGGGGCGGTTAGGGATCGTGGGGAGTTGGCTACGGTTCTGCCCAGCGCGTCCAGCGCTGCACACACCTCCCTCCGCTCGCGCGTACCGCTCGCGCGTACCGCTCGCGCGTACCTGGGAGAAACGAATGGCGAGTGGTTTCATTAAAGACCGCGAGACCAAGACGACCAGCTGCTGCCACTCAGGAGCGTTCGTCGTGGAGCGTGTTTTCCCGGCAAAGTGTGAAAATGGCAAATTTCACACTTTCGGAGCGAAATTCCCGCCCCCTGCAGTTTCCCCCGAAGTTTCTCTTTTAGCCCCCGCAGCGGGGGCCGGGGAGGGGGAGGGGGGGGGCTGCGGGGGCGCTAAGGACATAACTGCACTGTATTTTTGCACACACGCAAGCCTCTCACTTGTCCTTCTCTTGCGCACGCTTCCCAAGGGCAGTGCGCTCCAGCCCGGCCGCGAAGCGAGCCTCCGAGTCGGCAGCGAGAAGCGCCTGCGATAGGGCGAGGACATGCGTGGTTGAAAGCGAGGGTGAGAAAGAGAGAGTGAGTGAGACAAAGAGAGAGGGAGAGGGATCAAGAGAGAGGGTGATAGAAGGCCCGGGGGGGGGGGGGAAGCGACAGAGAGAGGGGAAATGGCAGAGAAGGGGGGGGAGTGGTGGAAGCCTCGGCGTCTGTAGCGAGCAGCGTCTACGTTGGATAATGACACGCCGTGTCGACATGTTGCAACACCCACGCAACACCTCTGCAACACCAACACAACAACTCCTGCAACAACCATGCAACACCTGGCGCAACACCCCATGCAACACACACCTACCGCGACACCAAAGCCTGCGGTGACGTGCCCTGGATCGCCGTGTCGACATGTTGCAACACCACGCAACACCTCTGCAACACAAACACAACAACTCCTGCAACAACCATGCAACACCTGGCGCAACACCTGGCGCAACACCTCATGCAACACCCACCTGCCGCGACACCGATGCCTGCAGTGACGTGCCCTGGATCGCTGTGTCGAGCTGCGCCAACTCCTCATATGCCGGCTCGCCCTCAGAAAGGCTGCTGCCTGCACACAGACGCACATACAGTGACGCACATACAGTGACGCACATACAGTGAACGAGTTGGAACGTGAGAGTGAGTGAGAGTGGGATACAAACAGAGTGAATGAGTGAAGATAGAGTGATAGTGAGTTAAAGAGACAGCTGCAACTGCTCCTCATACGCCGGCTCGCCTTCAGACAGGCTGCTGCCTGCACACAGGCGCACATACAGAGTGGACGAGTTGATGATGATGGATATTACAGTCTGTGTGACACCAGTTATGATGTATAAGACCTGTGACGGCTCTAGCACCCGACACCTTAAACTCAGTTTCAGTGGGAAACGAGTTGGAACGTGAGAGTGAGTGAGAGTGGGATACAAACACTGTGGGCGAGTGAAGATAGAGTGATACTGAGTTAGAGAGACAGCTGCAACTGCTCCTCATACGCCGGCTCGCCCTCAGAGAGACTGCTGCCTGCACAGACAGAGTGAGAGAGAGAGAGCCGGCTGGCCCCGGCACTCCCCACAACCCAAACATGCACCAAAGGAAGCGCCCCGAGCACTGAGCGTACAACCACACCTAAGCAGCGCGTTGCGCACGTCAGTGGTGTCGTTAAGGAAACCAAGAGCGTCCTATGTGCACCCGCGACATGGGAGGGAACATGCCGATTTGCCCCCACAAGAGGCGTTTTCCGCGGATAAGTGTGAAATCGTTGAATTTCGCACTTCTTGCAGCGAAATTCCCACGATTCGCCCCCGCGGTTTCCCCCAAAATTTCTCGGTTTGCCCCCGCAGCCCCCGCTGCGGGGGCACTAAGGACATCACTGGCGCACGTGCCAGCACAACTCCGAGGACGAGGCACGTGACCCCAGCTGGCCGCAACACCAGCTGGCCGCAACCCAAACACAAACCCACATTGCTGCGGGTTGCGCACGCCTGAGCGGGCCTCCGAGTACGCGGCAATCGACTGGAGCTAGGCTCAACGCCCCCCACTCGACCCGCGCCGCACAACACGCGCCGCACAGAGCATCCCTCCTTGAGCAGTCCTGAGCATGCTCGCATGCATGCATGCCGCAACGCACGCACCTTGTAGCGAGTTACGCACGTGTGAGCGGGCCTCTGAGTAGGCAGCAATCGCACGCGCGTACTTCGCGAGCGCAGACGTGACAGCCTCCTCCTTGCCGCTCTCAGGCTGCGCACAGAGTAAGAGATGGGAAGAGTGGACGTGTGAGGCTCTCACTGAGAGCGCGAGAGGCTGTCACTGAGAGCGCGAGAGGCTCTCACTGAGAGCGTGAGAGGCTCTCACTGCGAGCGCAAATGAGGGTGTGTGCGAGGGTGTGTGCACGTGTGTACATGCTCAGGTAGGTAGGCAGGCAGGCAGGCAGGCACAAACAACCAAAGTAAACCCACTGTTGCAGTAGCAAAGTTCGCACAACCAAAATCCCACAACCAAAAAACAGACAACACACACCAGCCAACCAAACAACACACATCACACGAAGAGGACCCACCGTCGCGGCCGCGGCCGCCAGCACCTCTGCCGCTGTCGTGAGGCACGCGCGCACGCGGTCGCCGCGCACAGCAAACTTCCGGCCCGCCCACTCGAGCGCCACAGCCTGCGCGCCCTCCGGCCCGCCCTTGTTGACCAGGCTCGCTGCGGCCAGCTGCGCCAGCAGCGCCGCCAGCTCCTGGGGCGTGCGCCGCCCGGGGGTGGTTGACTGCTGCAGGAGTGCTTCTCGCGAGGGCGATGCACCGCCGCCGGAGCGCTCCAGCTGGTAGGAGCAGTACCTGCGCACGGCACAGCACACCCCGGCACGTCGGGCCGCGTCAGGCCACGCGCCAGCACAGGCCACGCCAGAGTTTCCGTTAGCCAACCCGCAACCCGACGAAGTGCACTGTCGGGTTGAGATTGGCCGGTTTGGGCTGGCGCGTCGTTGAGATTGCGAGAATTCCGACCCAAAAAAATGTGAAAACGGCATTTCACACCTTTTCCGCCAGAATTCGACTCCGTCGAGTTAAGATTGCCGAAATCAGCGGAGGCCCGGGTTGAGCCATCATTTTTCCAAGATCCTTAACGGAACCACTGGGCCACGCGCCAGCACAGGCCACGCGCCAGTACGCCTGTGCGTACGCCAAAAGAGGCGACCGTCAGACTGCGCACACGAGCACCGTCATCAGAGCGCTCCAGCTGGTAGGAGCACTGGTACTTTCACACATCACAGGCCACGTCAGGCGCCGCGCCAGCCCACGCACAATACGCCATCAGAGGCGTCCAACAGACTACACAAACGAGCATTAACATCACCAGCTGGTAGGAGCACAGTACCTGATCGCGGGCTCTGTCTGCTCCACCATGTGCAGGAACGTGGTCTGCTCCTCAATAGACACCACCTTGCCGAGCTCCTCGAAGAGCATGCTGCGCGTGCGTGTTTGCGTGTTTTCGAGTGGGATTATGCAAGGGAAAGCGAGGGAGAGCAAGGGAGAGCGAGGGGAAGAGACGGACATACAGAGAGAAACAGGGAGATGGATATAACGAGAGAAAGAGAGAGAGAGAGAGAGTGAGACAGAGAGAGAAGGAGAGGGGGCATTGGGAGAGAGGGGCAGGGCACACGCAGCACGTCGCTCACCGTGCGCGCTCCAGCTTTGACAGTGCGGCCACCCACTCCTTCTCCCTCTCCATCAACAGGCTGCCCAAGAGGAAGGCCTCGTACGCGTCGGCCTCCAGCTGCGTGCGCTCGTCGCACACATCTGCATGTGGATCAGATAGGTTGGGGGCAGATTGGGGCGGCAGGCGTGTTTTTTGCACGTGTGCGTTTGGGAGTTCCATGCATGGCACTCCCCGCATGGCCGTGCACGACCCACACTCGCGCCCAGCTCGTTGTTTATGCCATGCTCTAGCCCATGCATGCATGCATGGAGCATGCGCATGCGCGTCCATCTCACCCGCGCCCACGCGCACGAGCTCGCCCGCCCAGTGCGCCGCCTTCTTCAGGCGTCGACAGCAGTGGTCCCTTCGCCTTAGCTTCATCTTCGTCTCGTTCGCCTTCTTCATCTCTGTGGCGTACGACCACGCGCGCTCAGCGGAGAAGAGTAGGACGTGAATGAACCTGCATGGTGATGCACGCATGCATGCATGGGGCCCGCATGTGGCGCATGCGGTGCGTGGGTGGCTGCCCAGGGGGGGGGGACGCATGTGCGTGCATGTGTATGCCTCCGAGAGTGCGCTTGCAGTGGCAGCGTGGGACATGGGGACATGCGCAGAGTTGGGCCAGCGTGCCCATGCCAGATCGCACCGCTCGTCCGTCACCGTCTCCGCGTCGATGCGGCGCTTTGCGAACTTGGTTCGGCCGTGCTGGAACTTGAGCAGCTTGGCAAGCGCGGCCATCTTGTTCGTGCAGTGCTTCCTGCGTGGTGGCGTCGCCTGTGTGCTCGCAACGGTTCCCCCTATCACTCCCTCCTCCCGTGCCCTGATGCAGCTCACCTGTACCGCGTGTACTCCCCATGCTTGACGCCGTTCTGCGCCCGGGCAGTGAGCACGAGCTTGAGCAGCGGGACAGAGTAGATGACCTGCGGCACCTCCAGCTCGCCCTCCACTACACCCTCCATGGGTGACACTGGCTCCATTACGTCGGACATTTTGTGCGATGGAGGGCGCACTAATGGGGCCTCCATGCCATGTCCCATGCAAGCGCATGGGCGCGAGTGTGGGTAAGGAAGTGCGATGGCCTGAAGTCGGCTTGTTTTGCGCAGGGGTCCTGGTTTGAAGGGCCTGTCCGATGGTGCTGTTCCGGAAGATACGAAGAGAACACTGCAAAGCACACAGAGGCTGCAGCAAGGGACAAGCTGCAACTCGACACCTACCCACGACAAAACGACCGCTTCCAGTAACACACAGCACACCAGAGCGCGCACACACATGCTCCAAGGCAACACTCGAGTCTTTTTAAGCCAAGCCACTCCCACCCACTCGTCATCGTCTACCATCTGTCCAACTCAGCAAGTCACCCCAGTCATGCGCGGCGTCAACTGCCACGCACACAAAGAGCGAGCTCATCACTTGAACTCGACGGCGACGATCTTGCCGAGCATAACGGCGGTGTTGCCGTCCAGGAAGGCGATGCGGGACAGGCCCTCGCACGACTTGAACGACTCGACGATCATCGGCTGGCACGGCTCGAACACGACCTGCGCCATCTCGTTGGCCTTAAGCGCGTGGGGCGCATCCAGCTTCTTGCCACCGGTCTCCTTGCCGACCTTCCAGTCGATCTTGGAGAGGCGGCATGCAGAGCGGCCGCAGCGCACGAAGCCGATCGGCGAGTAGCCGGCCTTGACCTCGCCGGGGATGTCGAGCGTCTGGATCTGCGCGGTGAAGTTGGCGCACGGCTTGAGGGACGTGTCAGACTTGAGGATCATGACGTCACCGGTGCGGGGCATGTTGCCCTTGTCGAGGCCCTTGATGTTCATGCCAACGTTGTCACCAGGGCCGGCCTGGTCGACGCGCTTGTGGTGCATCTCCACGGTGAACACCTTGCCGGCGCACGCGTTGGCGGTGGTGTGGGTGGGGAGGAAGATGACCTCATCGTTGGGCTTGACGACGCCCTGCTCCACGCGGCCGGCGAGCACATCACCGACACCCTTGATCTTGTAGCAGCCAGAGATGGGCAGGCGCATCGACGCGACGACCTTGCGCTCGGGCACGGTGCACATGTTGTTGAGGCAGTCGAGGAGGGTGAAGACCGTGACCTTGCGGTCGTCGAGGGTCTTGACCTCCTTGCCAGCCCACCACGCCATGTTCTCGGACTTCTTGATCAGGTTGTCGCCCATCCACCCAGAGATGGGGACGGTGGGGACGCACGAGTCGAGGAAGTCCTCCTTCCAGCCGACGCGGACAAGCATGTGCTTCATCTCGTCGCGGATCTCGTGGTAGCGCGCCTCGGAGTACGGGCCGGCGGTCTCAGTGTCCATCTTGTTGACGCCGATGATGAGCTGCTTGACGCCCAGCAGGTTGATCAGGCGCGCATGCTGGCGCGTCTGGCCCTGGATCTCGCCGGCCTTGTGGTCACCCTTCTGGATCGCGGTGGTGAAGTTACCATCGGCGGGCACCATGAGCAGGCACACGTCGGCCTGGGCGGCGCCAGAAATCATGTTCTTGATGAAGTCGCGGTGACCCGGAGCATCGATGATGGTGTAGTGCCAGTTCTCCGTGAAGAACTCCTGCGCGCGGGTACAGCACACACGAGGAGGGCGCGGGCGTTAGGGAGGGGAGCAGCAGGTGGTCGAGCGCGCCAGCGTGTGATCTTGCATGCATGCAGTGCATGCGATCGAGTGCGCGTGCATGCGTGCACATGGGCGGTGCAAACCAGCACGGCCACGCACCTTGGTGGTGCACGAGATGGTGACACCGCGTGCGCGCTCCTCCTTCTGGGTGTCCATGTAGAACGCGAACGCGAAGGATGCCTTGCCGAGGCGGGTGGCCTCCTCCTTGAGCTTCTCGAGCTCACGCTCGGGGATTCCACCGAGCTCGAAAATCAGGCGTCCAGTGGTGGTGGACTTGCCTGCAGGCGTGGGAGCAACAGGGGGGAGGGGTGAGCGAAGGGTTGGGGGCTTACGCGATGAATGGTAGACGTTGGCACCTCCGTCGTCCGCTCCCCCGACCCCCCTCCACGCGACGTCACATACGACCACAGCGCAGGGGCTGCCGGCCTCTGAGGCCCCATGAGGGCAGCCATGCGGGTGCGCACGCGCTCCAGTTTCTAAATTGCGATCTCGACAAGGATGCCCCCCCCCTCTCCTACCCCCTCCGTGCATGCGCAGCGCTATCCTGCGCAACATGCGGGCGCTCCCTCCTGCGTGCGCTCTCCTGCATGCGCTCTCCTGAATCCCACTCACCGGAGTCGACATGGCCGCAAATGACCACGCTCAGATGCCTCTTGCCCTGCGGAGGGAGGCGAGGTGTGCATGCGTGGAGTGAATGGGCGTCCACAAATGGCAGGACGGCCTGCATGTGGGAGGTGAGCCAGAGGCGCTGCATGGCGGCTGCTGCGGGTTTCGCGCATCCTGCTCCCTATACGCCCTCCTACCCGCCGCCGCCACCACAGCTGGTGCAGCTGGGGGTGAGGTGCCCTGCCACGGTGGCGGCCAAGGACGGCGACGCGCCCCCGCTGTGTTCGCGGACCGCATGCACCCACGCAGTCTCTCCTCCCCTGCTCTCCCGGCAGCCCCGCTCCCGCCACCAGTGCAGGCATAGAAGGCCCAGTGGCTTGGCGCTGAGTGTGTGAGACCGGCTGGGCTGTCGCAGTGCCATGGAGGGGAAGCTGCAGCCCACCATCCCCCTCAGTGCCCGCTCCCAGTTGCCAGCCCCCCACATGGTTGCCGCACCTCAGCCATGGTAGCTGGTTGACTCCTGTTGAGAGGAGGAAGAACCAGATGAAAGGAAGTTGCAGCGGAAAACAGTCAACATATTTCAGTTCATACCTGTCAGTCACACCCCCAACTGCCGAGTTCATACCTGTCAGTCACACCCCCAACTGCCGATGGTGCAATGCAGGGGCATTCATCTAAAACGAAGACGGCCTAAACATTATAGCGCATGTCGAATCGTCCGAAGCGATGCAGCGGCCAGAGAGTTGTGGCCGTTTGGTGTGGCAAGTAAAGGCGCCTCGTGCTGCCGGGCGCCGCACTGTGCACTACACCCTACGCACACACTCACGTGCGGTTTAACCCTGCACCTATAAACAAGGCTTTGGACATGTAGTCCGGGCTTGGTTGTGACGGCATTGCTGCATCCCTGGTCGGGGGGTTCTGGGGGGCGGCTGAGATGAAGCAGTTTGGGACCATCCTCGTGTGACTGTCGAGTATGTATCAATGTTGACGAGAGGTATTGGCGACACCCGAGGTCTGGCAGCATGTCGTCGTGCACAGCTCGTTGGGCTGCGGCAACACGCCCCTGCTCACCAGTACTGGGAGCGCCACAGATCTTGTCTTACACCTCACGACCGATCAATTTTTGCCACTGCTCTACGCAGCCATCAAATGGGGACTGTTTAACACGCGCACATTCGGATATCTATGGTTTCATGTGTGCTGCTGCCAAACAAGAGCACAACCGCGCCAACAGCGCGGCCGACGCAGCTGTGCAGAGAGACAGGGAGAGGTGGATAGGCCAGCAGGTGGCGGAGGCGCAAGACATGCGACGCAAGAATAATCTGCGCCAGCTTGAGCGCGCGTGCGACAGGCTGGCGGGCCGCAGCCGCAGCCATCAGATCCCACCTGCCATGCGGGACGTCTCGGGCTCGCGCTGCACAGCGGTCCAGACGGGGTGCTGAAGGCCATGACGGAGTCATTCGACAAGCTATATGGCGGGGAGACCAAGCTCAGCGACGAGACCCTGAACCAACTGGAGAACGATGTAGCGGCGTTTGAGCTCACACGCGCCACAGAGGTGGACGAGGTGCACGGGCGCCCCCTGACATGGCTGAGACGGAGGCGTGTGTGCGAGCGTTGCGCTCGGCCGCCGCTCCGGGCGGTGACCAGCTGGACGCCATGCTGTTGCTGTGCCCACCTGCCATCGCATGGCTCCACCGGATCATCATCGCCGTATGGCGGTCGGGGAGAGCCCCGAGGGAATGGAAAACTGCTATTATCACACCGTTATATAAGGGGAAGGGTCCGCGTGACTCCCATGGTAACTACCGCGGTATAAGCCTTCTCTCTATTGCCGGGAAAGTGTACGCTGCCATACTTCTGCACCGCGTCTCCACGCAGGTTGATGGTCAGTTGCATGAGGCTCAGTGTGGTTTCATAAAAAGCACAGGTACTGTTGATGCGATTTTTACTCTTCGCTCGCTGAGCGCGGCACATGCCGAGTACAAACAATGCATGGCTGTGGCATTTGTCGACTATTCTAAAGCTTACGATTGCATAAACCGTGCGGCACTGTGGAGAGTCCTTAGATTGTATAGTGTTCATCCGCACAGTATCGATCTGTTGGAGGATCTTCACACCAACACAGCAGCTGCCGTGCGGCTAGCTGTGGAAATCGGGCACGAATTCCCCGTGTCGTCTGGTGTGCGACAGGGGTGCGTCATTGCTCCTGTGTTGTTCAATGTTTCTATAGTGAAAAAGGCGCTAGACATGATGCCAGAGTCGCGACCCGAGCCGGCGGCTCTGTGTTGTCGTCATCGGTTGAGCGTATAGTAATGCTGATGTATGCCGACGATTTATGTTTGTTCTCGTATGACCCAGCTCAGTTGGCGCTTATGCTGAAAATCCTTGACAAAGTGTCCTCTAGCTTTGGCATGCAAATCAACGCCGCCAAGACAGAAGTGATGATTTTGCCAGCAGATTTTGACGCGGATCTGCCCACGTTTGCGCTGACTGGTGGTGAAGTGAAGACCGTCTCTGCATTTAAGTATCTAGGAGTTGGATAACACAGAGTGGTGGTGTGGAAAAGGAGATCGGTGTGCGTGTCGGTCGCGCGCTGGGCGTGTTTGCGTCTTTTGATAAGATTTGGGCCAGCAAGAAGATGCAAGTGCAGTCTAAGATGCGGGTTTACAACACTTTCGTGCTGCCCCACTTTCTGTACGGCTGCGAAACATGGGCCCCTACTAAAACACAACTGACTCGATTGGAGGTTGCCCACTCTAACTGCCTTCGTCGCATTCTGGGTGTGCGCCTGGTCGACCGGCACAGATTAACTTATATTCGGCAGGCGTGCGACACTGAGCCAATTGAGAGCCTTGTGGCAAAGCGATCAATGCAGTGGCTAGGCCATGTGATGCGCATGCCGGCTTCTCGTCTTCCTCGTACGACTTTTGACTGCACAATGGATGTGGCTCGGCAGCAAGGCCGGCCTCCAGCCTCCTCCCGACACTATTTTCTTAAGCTACTGATTCAGCAGCTAGGCGAAACTAGTGGCACTCGTTCTGATTGGAAGACTTTTTCGGACACGGCGTTTGAGCGTGCTCAGGATAGGGTCGGGTGGAGAGCCGTGGTGTACGGTCCGGCTGCCCCTCAGGCGCCGGCCCCTCCACCACGGCGGTCAAGTAGATTGGCAAGCGCCACTTGACCCCCTATCCCCTAGAAGCAGTTAGGACCTATTCTGGAGGCGTCGCACAATAGCTCTCCTTTTTGCTCTGGGACTACACGTTGGCAGGCAGCCGGCTGGTGGCTACCGCCCCTCACAAGTAATTGTTAGGGCCAGAACTGGACTTGGGTCTAGGCGGTGGTACTAGGACTAGCAGTAGTCTTTGCTGTAAAGCCGATGTAATTGTAACATGTGTGTTGAGAGTTCATGTATGTTGAGGGCCGTATTCGTATTCAAGCGCAAGAAATCACGAGATCCTGAAAGAAAATGCCATGATAGGGGAAACTTGGTCCAGTTGGGGTCAGGGTTGCACGGTACGTACGTATTTCGGGTCTGGAGCGCACGTACGTACGTATTTGTTGGGAATACGTACGTACGCTGGCCGTACGCGTAAGAAAATCGGGACGCCGCAGCACTATACGCCTTTTACTTGAAACACAAAACGGTCATAACTATCGCTCCTGTGCTGGGATCGCAACCGTTAAACATGCATTGGAAAGCTGATAAAAAGATCTATCCAGTGCGCACTAGTATGGGGCGACCTGTATGGCAGGCAGTTGCTGTCGTTTTTGTTTTTGGTGCGGTGCAAGCGAGCGTGCGCGCGTGGTGTGCTGCAGCACCCCCGTAGGCTCGCCCCCCTGCTACAGTCCAGCGCTGCATACTGAGTGCATACAGATACCCCGTGTTACAAGCTTTCCAATGCAAGTGAAATGGTTCAAATCCAGGCAGAGGGCAGGGAGTTGCGTCCGTTGTTGTGTGCATCGTTGCAAGCGCGCGCGCGTGGCGCTGCAGCAGAACCCAAGGCCAACCCCCCTAGTGCAGTGCACTGCTGCATACAATCAGTGATCTGGATAGCCCCTGTTGCAAGCCGTCCAATGCAAGTGGAATGGTTTCGATCCAAGCACAGGAGCGTAAGTTATTGCCGGTTGTGTGTTTCAAGTAAAAGGCGTATAATGCTGCGTACAGGACGAACGTGTATACGCTCCCTCACGTACGTACGTACGTACGTACGAAAAATACGTACGTACGCGTACTCACGTACCGTGCAACCCTGGTTGGGGTGGTGGAGTTGATGCCGATGGATGGAAAGGGGCCTTTAACGGCACAGCATACATCCCCAGCAGCAGCGCCTGCAGCCAGTGCGCCATGATGGCGCATCATGAGGCTCACTCGAGAGCGCAGGCCTGATATGAGGCCGATGCCGATGGATGGGACGATGGAAGGGGCCGCCTACGGCTGAACGCCTTTCGACAGCCCCCCCAGCAGCAGCGCCTGCAACCAGTGCGCCATGATGGCACAGCACGGGGCTCGCTCGACGGCCCAACAGGCTTTTGATATGAGGCCGATGCCAAGGTGGATGAGACAACGGATGCACGCCCTTCACCAGCACCCCCCCTCCCCAAGAAGAAGCGCGTGCAGCCCGGGCGCGTTGCCGATGTGCGTCCAGTGCCTGCTGATGTTGCGATGGACGGGTCGGTGCTTGGTTAACCGTAACGTTACAGCTGCACGCCCTTCGCAGCCGCCCCAGAAGCAGCGCGTGCAGCCCGGGCGCGTTGTCTGTGTGCATCCAGTGCCTGCTGATGGCGCATGCATATGGCGCTCATACAATTGATTGCGATCAACAGGACGCTGCTTGGTGACGGCTGTGCGACCTTCAGCAGCCCCCGCTCCCCCCCCTCCCCCCCCAGAAGCACCGCGTGCAGCCCGGGCGTGTTGCCGATGTGCACCCAGCGCCTGCTGATGGCACATAAGGCTCATGCAGTTGATTGCGATGGACAGGACAGTGCTTGGCTACGGCTACACGCCCTTCAGCAACCCCCCGAGAAGCAGCGCCTGCCGCCTGGCCGCTGTCGCATTGTCACGATTGGAATGCAGCCCTGGCACATAATATATTGATCGCTCAAAGGCCTAGACCTGATGGCGATGGACAGGACGGCATTTGGAGGAAGACGACCACGGCTGCACGTCCTTCAGGAGCCCCCCCAGGAGCAGCGTGTGCAGCCTAGGCGCGATGTCGGTGTGCATCCAGTGCCTGCTGATGGTGCGTATGGCTCATACGATTGACTGCGATGGACAGGACGGTGCTTGGTTACGGCTGTACGCCTCTCAACCCCCCCCCCCCGAAGCAGCGCGTGCAGCCCGGGCGCGTTGTCGATGTGCATCGTGTGCCTGCTCATGGCGCAGGGCTGGATCGATATACGATATATACAATTCAGGGCTCATACGATTGATTGCAATGGACAGGACGGTGCTTGGTTACGGCTGCACGCCCTTCAGCAGCCCCCCCAGAAGCAGCGCCTGCAGCCCGGGCGCGTTGTCGGTATGCATCCAGTGGCCCGCGTTGGGGAGCTCGTGGTAGACAAACCGCCCGGGGGCGCCGAGACCGGGGTTGGCGTGCGCGCCGGGGCTGCCGAGCGACTGCGCGCCGGGGGTGGTGTGCGCGCCGGGGGCACCGAGACCGAGATTGGCATGCGCGCCGGTGCTGCCGAGCGGCTGCGCGCCGGGGGTGGCGAGAGGCTGCGCGCCGGGGCTGCCGGGGGTGGTTTGCGCGCCGGGACCGCCCTCGTGCTGCGCGTGCTGCTGCCCCGCCGCCGCCGCCGCGCGCATGCGAGCGACCATGTCGGGAGAGAAGCGGTCTGACAGCTGCCCGCGGACCATGTGCACCTCTGCGCCCGGTGGGGGCGACTCGATCACGTCCCATCGGTCGATGAGTCTGTTGGGGCGGGGGGGGGGGGGGGGGCATTCATGTCAGGGAGGCTACTTGCCTGCGCCTCAGGCGGTGGTGAGCGCCTGAGGCGGTCTGTGTGGCGCCTAAGGCGGTATGGATAACGCTCCAGGCGACGCGTGAGGCTGTCGTTGGTGCGCCTAAGATGACGCCTCAGGCGGTCGGAGCGCCTGAGGCGCCGCCTGATCCGCGCCATGGAATCAGGCGTTGTGAATGTGGTAGGGCTCCCTGCCCCCACCTGTACGAGTGGTACATTGCTGCAGCGCCGGCGACGTTGAAGCTCCAGCGCTGGCCGCGTGTGTCATCAGAGATGAGGTTTGAGCCGAGCCACTGGGAGAGCGCCTCTGGCAGGCCGTGCTCGTTCCTGAGAGGGGGGCGGCACAGATGCAGGGTGTTGGGGTAGGTGTGTGTGGGGGGGGGGGGAGGGGGAGCAATGCATGTGTCGTGTCATGTCGGGAGGCAGGGATGAGGGAGATACGGTTTGATGCAGACCCTATGGGAGCGCCTCGAGCAGGCCGTGCGCGTTTCTGAGAGGGCGGGATGCAGGGGGCAGGGGGGGGGCATTAATGCGCGCGGCAAGCCGGGCGTGGGGGAGTTGAGGAGTTGAGGTCTGAGCCGAGCCACTGGGAGAAGGCCTCGGGCAGGTCGTGCTCGTTCCTTCGAGGGGGGCGGAGCAGATGCAGGGTGTTTGCGTGTCTGTGTGCAGGTACACCCGTCAGTCCCGCCGCCCGCCCGCCCGCCCGCCTGCCCGCAAGGCGGGCGCCCTACATGTGCACACGCTGACGCACACGACTCGCTCTGTGACTGGCCTAGCTCTGCCTAGTCACTGGGCCTTCAATCGAAGAGAGCTGGGTGTGGGTTCCCGCTATACCCTCTTACCAGAGAGGGATTTAAAAGGTCGGATCTCGAGATGTCAAGCCACTGGGTTGTCTTGACATATAGCACCCTTCGTGCTAACTCCTTACTTGACATGCGCAAGGGGCTGTTACACGCTCCCTAGAAGAGAGGGCTCACCTCAGCGCGTCCAAGAGCGCCTGCCTGCTCGCCACCGGCATCTGCACCTGACACACTCATGCCCGCCCGCCCGCCCGCCCGCCGGCCCGCCCGCAAGGAGTCCATCATATGCATACTCACACACACTCTCAAAATACTGTCTTACTAGGAGAGTTGTCTTCGCTGGAAGGCCAATGCTACAAGATCAAATGTTACTGTTACAAGGAGAGGAGGCTCACTTCAGCACGTCCAAGAGCGCCTGCCTGCTCGCGACCGGCAGCCGCACCCTGTGGACGACGTCCAGCACACGAGCAACGCCAGACGCGGCCTCCAGGTTTTCGGGCACCTTCGAAAGGCAAATGAAAGGGGTTGGGGAAGCGGGCACCACCAGAGCGGCAGGCATAGGACACGCCATCATAGCACCACGCTCAAGGCAAATCATCAGGATGCCCCATCAGAACGCCAAGCACGGTCCAATGCACCAAATGCACCAAGCTGAAGGCGCCCACTGTAACCGCCAGGACTTGAATTTGAACAATGCAAGACCACCAGCATGCAGCCTGATCTGTCACCTGTCCGACGAGCCGCCCCACGTCCTAATCGGCCATCCACAGATCTCGTGCCATGCATTCGAAATAGGGTCAAAAAAGTTGTACGGGTGCAACGGGGTCGTCAACTAAGACTCAAGGCAACCATCACAGCATGCCCTACCACATTCACAACGCCTGAGGCCACGCCTCAGGCGTCCCATTCCATGGCGCGGATCAGGCGTCGCCTCAGGCGCTCCGACCGCCTGAGGCGCCGCCTGAGGCGCACCCCTGATCGCCTCAGGCGTCGCCTCAGGCATTATCCAAACCGCCTCAGGCGCCACACCGACCGCCTCAGGCGCCAACCACCGCCTGAGGCGTACCTCTGACCGTCTCAGGCGTTATGACCGCATTCCATGGCGCGGATCAGACGTTGGGATTTTGGTGGGGATGATGCGCATACCTTCCCAGGCTGTGAGCCGAGCACCCATGTCTGCGCCGGCATCAGCCGCCCCTCGGACGACAGCTGCCATAGAGCCCCCCGCGCCACATTGCCGCCCATCTTGTGGCAATCTTGGGGAAATGACAACTCACCCCGGGCATCAAGGCTCATCCCGCAGGAGGGAATTTTTGGGGCAAAAAGCAAATGCATCTTCACACTGTTGGGGTAAAACTTCACGAAATATCACCCCACAACGCCAGCCCGAATCGGCCAATCTCACCCTGAGAATGCACCATTGCGGGGTGCGGGGTGGCCAACGGAAACACCAACACACACCTTTCCAGGCTGTGAGTCGAGCACCCATGTCTGTGCCGGCATCCGCCGCCCCTCGGACGCCAGCTGCCACAGCGCCTCCAACGCGACCTTGCCTCCCATGCTGTGACCGATCAGCGCGTATGGCACGCCGCCCTCCTTCTGGAGCACTTCTGCCATGAGGCGTGTGACGTCGCGGGCAGCACTCTGCAGCCACAGAAAACGAGCGAGCGTCAGAGCGAGATTGAGAAAAGAAGCAAGAGAAAGAGTGCAAGGGAGACAGAGAGAGCGAGAGGGAGATGGGGAGTGTGCGTACGGCACACCGCCGTCCTTCTCGAGCACTTCTGCCATCAGGCGCGTGACGTCGCGGGCAGCGCTCTGCAGCCACAGAAAACGAACGAGCGTGCAAGCGAGACTGAGAGAAGAAGCAAGAGAAAGGGTGCAAGTGAGACAGAGAGGGCGAGATGGAGAGGGAGGTAGGGGGTGCGCGTACGGGGTACGTCGCTGTCCTTTTCAAGCGATTCGACCGTGAGGCGTGCGGTGTCGGGGGCGGCGCTCTGCCACCAACGAGCGAGCGTCAGAGCAAGACTGCGAGAAGAAGCAAGAGAACAGGTTCAAGTGAGGCAGAGAGAGCGTGAGGGAGAGGTAGATGGGGGGTGCACGTACGGCACACCGCCGTCCTTCTCGAGCACTTCTGCCATCAGGCGCGTGACGTCGCGGGCAGCGCTCTGCAGCCACAGAAAACGAGCGAGCGTCAGAGCGAGACTGAGATAAGAAGCAAGAGAAAGGTAGCAAGTGAGACAGAGAGGGCGAGATGGAGAGGGAGATGGGGAGTGCGCATCCGGTACGTCGCTGTCCTTTTCAAGCAGCTCGGCCGTGAGGCATGTGGCGTCGCGGGCGGCGCTCTGCAGCCAACAAGCGAGCGTGCGAGCGAGACTGAGAGAAGAAGCGAGAGAAAGAGAGCAAGTGAGACAGAGAGGGCGAGAGCGAGGTAGGAGGTGCGTGTATGGCACGCCGCCGTCGTTCCCAAGCAGCTCGGCCATCAGGCCCGCGGCATCGCGGTCGGCAGACTGCAACCAAAGAGAGCAAGTGTAAGAGAAGGTGAATTTTGCGTGTGCATGTAATCCTGTCAGGGGATAACCTTTGATTCTGCTCGGAGGCTCTGGCTTGCAGAAGTTCCTCTGTAACGACTCCCTCGCTCCCTCTCTCCCCTCTCTCCCCTCTCGCCGCCTCCCTCTCTCCCTTACTTCCTCTCTCTCTCTCTCCCTCTTTCCCTCTCTCCCTCTCCCTCGCCCCCCCGCTCCCCCGCCCTCCCTCTGTCCTATCCCTCTCCTGTCCCCCTCTCTCCATCTCTCCTTCTCCCTGCATGCCCACCTGCATGCTGTGCGGCAAGTTGAGCCCGCCAACTCTCTCCCTCTCTCCCCTCTCTCCCCTCTCTCCCTCCCTCCCTCCCCTCCCCCTCCCCCGCTCTCCCCCCCCGCCCTCTCCCCCTCTGTCCCCATCTCTTCATCTCTCCCACTCTCTGCATCCTCTGACCTGCATGCTGTGTGGCGGGTTGAGCCCGCCGACCTTTGTGCTCCCGCCATGGCATCGCAGGTCGACCAGCAGCACGCGCCATGCAGACCCCGTCGCCGCCGCTGCCGCCTTGACGAGCGCACCCGAGAACGAGCGCCAGTTGCGCCCCGACCCGAGCAGCCCGTGCAGCAGCACGAGCGTGCGGGGCGGCTGCTGTAGCTCGCTCGTGCTCGCGGGCGGCGCAGATTCCGTCTGCTCGTACGCGAGCGACGCGAACGCCCTCGGCTGCGCGTAGCCCCGGATCGTCGGAAGCGGCTCCACACCCTGCCACGCCACACTCGAGGGCAGCAGGTGTGGGGAGCGGGCAAGGTGTGGGGAAGGTGAAGTGTGCGAGAGGTGTGCCAGCTCCTCGTGCCTCGTCCATGTCGTGGCCGTTGCCGCGGCCTGTGGCTGGAGGGGCGCGTGCGTGGAGAGCGCGTGCTGCTGGTGTGTGCGCGCTGTCGCTTCCCTCAGCACGTGCGCGACGGAGAGGTGCCCCGCAGCTGCTGCTGCTGCTGCTCCTGCCGTGCGGAGTGATGCTGCTGGCGCGGCCTCTGGCGACGGCGCACAGGACGCACTTGCGGTGGGCAACGATGCGCTGGACACCGTGCGTGCAGCTGCCAGCAGCGCGCGAGAGAGCGGCCCGCACGCCGCCGTTGCCCGCTCACACGACGCGTCGAGGCTGCTGCTGGTGGACACGCCTGCCGCCTCCATGCGAGCCATGCGCATGGAGCTCGCCTGCAGCAGGCCGTAGCCCGTCTGAACCAGGCCGCCCACGGCCCGCCTCATCGTTGCTGAGCAACAGCGACCTGCGGTAGGAGGCAGAGGGGCAACTGGTGGACCAGGAAGGAGCGGCAGAGTGTGGCCTGGGCTCGATTTCATGCAGGGGCTCGATTTTGGGGCGGCGGCGCAACACGCACCCGTATCCTACAACGTGAAGTAATGTCCACGCCAACTCCACGCCCCTTTCCTAAGCAACCCGACTTGTAAGTAGCGAGTCCTGGAGTTGGGTGGGTGGTTAGGAGTGGCCGTCGCGTGTGATGCGCTTGTATGTTGCGTAAATGAGACTCCTGGAGTGTATTATGAAGGAGTTGTACTGAATCACTGAACAGGACAAGCGACAGAGACTTGATGACAGATTGCTCAAGCGAAAGTGTGGAATTTCATTGCAAAATCGCAATCGATCGCCCCAATTGAAGCATACCGCCCCTTTCATCCCATCCTTTCGCGAGGAGTGGTATCTGGGCAAGAACGCGCTTTTGGGCGGTGCGACTGAGGGGGCCGGCTGAGCTGACGCAACCTCAGCCGGCGCGAGCTCAGCCGCAATGCCCCCTCAACCCCCATCAATCTCGGAGGCTGGATGGGAGGAAGATTACAGCAAAGCCGTGTATCACCTGACGGCGCAGCAGCACGCACGTGGGGCAGCAACCAGGACACCGCTGGGAGGGGGCGTTTTGAGTACAATCGCCGAGAGACTGTTTCTCTCGTGTGGTGCATGTGAGGCGGAAGCGCAGCTGCTGGACCACTATGACATCACCCACATCCTGCAGGTGGGGTTGGGCGCTGGGAGCTAGACGGGTGCACGGCCATGCATGCCCACATGCATGCGCAACACCTAACGAACGCAACACGCAACACGCAACACGCAACACAACACAACAAGCGCAACACTCAACACTACACAGCATGCCAGTGCGTCTCATGTGATTGATACACCAATTATTTCACCAATCAACACGTGTTGGGGAACGTCGCTGCGTTTGTGAGCTTCGCAGTTGACTCACCTAAACGTCCCTTCCACTTCCGCTTCGGTGGACTCAGAGACCACGAATTATGAACGAGGATGCCCCGGGGAAGGGTTTTTTGTTGGTTATGTGTAGGCTGGTGTGCAGTTTTCCGTGCTGGTCTGTGCGTCGTGCGTGCGTGTACATGTGTGTCTGCGTGTGTGTGTGTGTGTGTGTGTGTGCGTGTGCGGCGACAGCGACAGCTCGTTGCCGACAGTATTCATGCGTTTGCGCGTGCGTGTGTGCGGCGTGTGGTGAGTGCGTGCACGTGTGCTCATGCGGCGTGGGGCGTGTGTTGTGTGCATGCGTGTGTGCGGTATGCGTCGTGTGGTGTGTGTGCGTGTGTGCGTGTTCTTGCGTGTCCTTCGTGTGTGGGTGCGTGTGCGCTGTGCGTGCGTGTGTTCAGTGGGGGGCACGCCCCCCAAGGTAACATGCTGTCGCGCGCAGCGCACTCCGGCCCAGCCACCTGGCATTGCGCGTGCGTGCATGGGGGCGCATGGGCTGCTCGCCATGCACGCACGCGCGCATCACCCTGTGCCCCCTCCAGCGTCTGCAGCTGGGGGCTGTGAAAGGCGCCTCAGTGAGGCATTGCATCTTCGGCGGGCAGCAGCAGCAGCAGCTGTGGGTGATTTGAGCAGACGGATAAGACAACTCCCCTAGGCAGCAACCCAAAAGGCGGTCAGCGATGAAGTAGTACCGCGCTTGGTTTGTTTGAAGGCCTAAAGACGTGCGTAACCGATGCGGGGCGTACCGTCACCTAGTCGGTCTGGCTTCTCGAAGGCCAACAGACGTGCAACACCGCCCGTCAGCCCAGCCCATTTCGTAAGCAGCCCCTGACAACAGCGTCGCTTAAAGTTGAAGGTCCTGTTGGAGCGAGACCGGTGACATGCGCTCCATGCGGAAGCTATCCCCCGCGGCCCACATTTGGGTCACTTCCCCCCGCTCGGCCGCCTGGGCCCCCCCCCTTCCCGCCGCGCTGGCACACCGCGTGCGTGTTGTGCTCCTCGACCCCCTCCGCCTCGCTGCGGGGGCCTGACGGCCCCTTAGCGGCCAGCCTCTCCGCGTCACTCTTCCGACGGAAGCCACGCGAAGGTGGGTGCAGCTGCGCAGAGCTGGGTGGAGCTGCGCGAAGGTGGGCGCTAGTCCGTCTTACTAAGCCCCGGGTAACCACAATCCCCTCCAAATGTGCACACCCAAACTGCCCACAGGCTGGCGCTGAGCTCTACCTATTTCCCCTCGGCCGCTTTACCTACGCGTCCCTTCCGTTCGACTGAGTGAAAGGCGACCTAGCAGTGCGCTTGCTTCAGCTCCCCGAACGCCCCCAAATGAACCTCAACCAGCATGGGCCCCATCACTCCCCGCAGGCTGGCAGTGAGCTCTCCCCATCTCACCCCGGACGCTTCACCTACGCGTCTCTTCCGCTGGTCGACTCAGAGGAGCAGGACCTCATCGTGCACTTGCCTGCTGCGCTGGCGTTCATCGCGCAATCGCTGGAAATGCCAGGTGGGAGTCGCACAGCTGTGTGTGTGGGGGGGGGGAGGGGGGCGAGTGTGTGTGTGTGTGTGTGTGTGTGTGTGTTAGGGGGGAGGGGGATTGGATGTGCATGTCTGCGTACGTGTGTGTGCGTTTTTTGTATGAAGGGACATGGACAGAGGCACGACTAAAAGTGCACGTGCCTGCTGCGCTGGCGCTCATCGCGCACGCGCTGGAAATGCCAGGTGGGAGTCGCACAGCTGTGTGTGTGTGGGGGGGGGGAGGGGGCGAGTGTGTGTGTGTGTGTGTGTGTGTTGGGGGGGAGGAGGATTGTGTGTGCATGTCTGCGTACGTGTGTGTGCGTGTGTTGTATGAAGAGACATGGACAGAGGCACGACTCAAAGTGCACGTGCCTGCTGCGCTGGCGCTTATCGCGCACGCGCTGGAAATGCCAGGTGGGAGTCGCACAGCTGTGTGTGGGGGGGGGGGAGGGGGGCGAGTGTGTGTGTGTGCGTGTGCGTGTGCGTGTGCGTGTGCGTGTGCGTGTGCGTGTGCGTGTGCGTGTGCGTGTGCGTGTGCGTGTGCGTGTGCGTGTGCGTTGCGTGTGCGTGTGCGTGTGCGTGTGCGTGTGCGTGTGCGTGTGCGTGTGCGTGTGCGTGTGCGTGTGCGTGTGCGTGTGCGTGTGCGTGTGCGTGTGCGTGTGCGTGTGCGTGTGCGTGTGCGTGTGCGTGTGCGTGTGCGTGTGCGTGTGCGTGTGCGTGTGCGTGTGCGTGTGCGTGTGCGTGTGCGTGTGCGTGTGCGTGTGCGTGTGCGTGTGCGTGTGCGTGTGCGTGTGCGTGTGCGTGTGCGTGTGCGTGTGCGTGTGCGTGTGCGTGTGCGTGTGCGTGTGCGTGTGCGTGTGCGTGTGCGTGTGCGTTGCGTGTGCGTGTGCGTGTGCGTGTGCGTGTGCGTGTGCGTGTGCGTGTGTGTGTGCGTGTGCGTGTGCGTGTGCGTGTGCGTG
>VFSX01000164.1:220790-249665 GCA_016618255.1 Chlamydomonas sp. UWO 241
CGTGTGCGTGTGCGTGTGCGTGTGCGTGTGCGTGTGCGTGTGCGTGTGCGTGTGCGTGTGCGTGTGCGTGTGCGTGTGCGTGTGCTCGTGCGTGTGCTCGTGTGCGTGTGCGTGTGCGTGTGCATGTGCGTGTGCGTGTGCGTGTGCGTGTGCGTGTGCGTGTGCGTGTGCGTGTGCAGTTGTCGCGTGTGCGTGTGCGCCATGTGCGTGTGCCGTGGCGTGTGCTGAGTGTGCGTGTGCGTGTGCGTTGTGCGTGTGGCGTGTGCGTTGTGCGTGTGCGTGTGCGTGTCGGGCGTGGTGCGTGTGCGTGTGCCGTGTGCGTGGTGCGTTTGGCGTTCGTGCGTGTGCGGTTGTGCGTGGCGTGTTCGTGTGCGTTGCGTGTGCGTGTGTGCGTGTGCGTGTGCGTGTGCGTGTCGTGTGCGGGTGCGTGTCGTGTGCGTGTGCGTGTCGTTGTGCGTGTTGCGTGTGCGTGTGCGTGTGCGTGTGCGTGTGCGTGTGCGTGTGCGGGTGCGTGGGCGTGTGCGTGTGGGTGTGCGTGTGCGTGTGCGTGTGCGTGTGCGTGTGCGTGTGCGTGTGCGTGTGCGTGTGCGTGTGCGTGTGCGTGTGCGTGTGCGTGTGCGTGTGCGTGTGCGTGTGCGTGTGCGTGTGCGTGTGCGTGTGCGTGTGCGTGTGCGTGTGCGCGTGCGCGTGCGCGTGCGCGTGCGCGTGCGCGTGCGCGTGCGCGTGCGCGTGCGCGTGCGCGTGCGCGTGCGCGTGCGCGTGCGCGTGCGCGTGCGCCTGCGCGTGCGCGTGCGCGTGCGCGTGCGCGTGCGCGTGCGCGTGCGCGTGCGCGTGCGCGTGCGCGTGCGCGTGCGCGTGCGCGTGCGCGTGCGCGTGCGCGTGCGCGTGCGCGTGCGCGTGCGCGTGCGCGTGCGCGTGCGCGTGCGCGTGCGCGTGCGCGTGCGTATGTGTGTGTGTGTGTGTCGTATGAAGGACAGGAACAGAGGCGCGACATCATGATGCACTTGCCTGCTGGAAACGCCAGGTTGGAGCTGCACGTGTTTAACACGCACGCGCGCGTGTGTGCACATGCAAGCACACTCACAAACACACACACACACACACAATCTCCTCCCTCCCCCGACAGGCAGCGTTGTGCTCGTTCACTGCCGCGCGGGTGTCTCACGATGTGCTGCGATCGTCACCACGCATCTGATGGCCGCATTTGGAATCGGCTTCGCACAGGTGTGTGGAAGGAGCCTGAAAGGAGCCTGGAAGGAGCCTGGAAGGAGCCTGGAAGGAGCCTGGGAGGAGCCCTGTTTTAGCCACTCATTCACACGTGTTGTGGGTGTGTTGGGGAGGGGTTGTTTCTATGCATCTGTGGATCAGGTGATGGCCACGCACGGCATCGGCTTTGCAAAGGTGTGAAGAAGGAGCCTGGAAGGAGCCTGGAAGGAGCCTGGAAGGAGCATGGAAGGAGTCTGGAAGGAGCTTGGGAGGATCCCTGTTTTAGCCACTGATCCACACGTTTTGTGGGTGTGTTGGGGAGGGGTTGTTTCTATGCATCTGTAGATCAGGTGATGGCCACGCACGGCATCGGCTTTGCAAAGGTGAAGGATCCTGGAAGGATCCTGGAAGGAGCCTGGAAGGAGCCTAGAAGGAGCCTGGAAAAATCCTGGAAGGAGCCCTGTTCTAGCCACGCATTCACACATGTTGTGGGTGTGTTGGGGTGGGGTTGTTTCTTTGCATCTGTGGTGCATCTGATGGCCACGCACGGAATCGGCTTTGCACAGCAGGGTTGCACGGGACGTTATTTGTACTGGGGTACGGTTCCACGTCCTGCGTCCTGACAGTACGCTGGGGTGCGTACTGCAGGACGCAATCGGCGGCAGCACCAGACGCCTTCACTTGCCACACAGAAACGGCCACGGCCATAACTTCCTGGCTGCTGCACCGATTCGGATGATTCGACATATGATGGAGAGCTTATAACAAGAGCTTTCCAAGGAAATGCTTGGGTTGTCAATCCATTGAGGAGCGACGGAGTTGTGTGTGACGGGGTGTGGGTACGTCGGCGCTCGCGCCACACTCTCGCCCCCCGCGTCCTTGTACTGCGTCCTGGAGTACCGTCCTACGTCCTAAGTACAGTCAGGACGCTGACCCCCCCTCAGGACGAGCATACCGTGCAGACCTGTTGCACAGGTGTGTGTGGAGGGCTGTTTTAGCCACGCATTCACACGTGTTGTGGGAGTGCGTGGTTTCTATGCGTGGTTTCTATGCATCTGTGAATCAGGTGATGGCCATGCACGGCATCGGCTTTGCAGAGGTGTGTGGAAGGAGCCTGGAAGGAGCCTGGAAAGAGCCTAGAAGGAGCTCCGGAAGAAGCCTGGGAGGAGCCTGGAAAGATCCCCGTTTTTGCCACTCATTTACACGTGTTGTAGGTATATTGGGGTGGTGTTGTTTCTATGCATCTGTGGCGCATCTGATGGCCGCACGTGGAATCGGATTTGCACAGGTTTGTGTGGAAGGCTGTTTTAGCCACGCATTCACACGTGTTGCGGTAGTGGCTTCTCTGCGTGGTTTCTATGCATATGTGGATCAGGTGGTGGCCACGCACGGCATCGGCTTTGTAGAGGTGTGTCGAAGGAGCCTGGATGGAGCCTGGAAGGAGCCTGGAAGGAGCCTGGGAGGAGCCTGGAAGGAGCCTTGGAGGAGCCTGGAAGAAGCCTGGGAGGAGCCTGGAAAGAGCCCTGTTTTAGCCACGCATTCACACGTGTTGTGGGTGTGTTGGGGTGGGGTGGTTTCTATGAATTTGTGGATCAGGCGATGGCCAGGCACGGAATCGCTTTGCAGAGGTGTGTGGAAGGAGCCTGGAAGGAGGAAGCAGGGAGGTGGCACCACACGCATGCGGTGGCGTTTGCAGTTTCGTCGCTGGATAGAGCGCTGCGGCGGTTGTGCTACCATCCACGCTTCTGCTCGTTTGGGGGATGGCCTCCGGTCCCTTTATGGTTTTATACCTTGGGCTGCCCTCCACCCACTTACCCAGGGGCTTTGATGAGGTGCCTGTGGCTTGTGCTGCTGCTTGGCACCCACCACCTAGTGTGGGTGGCGCAACTGTGGGCTACTTTTGCAGCTTGACTTTTTTTGTTGGGCCTTGTGCCTGCTGTTTGATAGTCCCGCTGGAACTTTGGAACTGATTGTGACCGCCGGCAGTGGATTTGTAACAATACTCTCTCTGGAAGGAGCCTGGAAGGAGCCTGGAAGGAGCCCTGTTTTAGCCACTCATCCACACATGTTGTGGGGGTGTTGGGTGGGGTTGATTCTATGTGAAAATGTTCGATTTTAACACTTTCCGGACCAAAATTTCCGCGATTCACCCCCGCAGTTTCCTCCCAAATTTCCCGTTTTGCCCCCGCAGCGGAGGCTGTAGGGGCTGTGGGGGCGCTAGCACATCACTGGTTGTTTCTATGTCGACATCAACAGTGGTCCCTGGGAAGGATTTTAGTAATTCGTTTTTTTGCCGGCTCCAGCAACTTTGACCGCTCATATTTGACACAAAACACAGCGGGTATTCATGCAATGCGTGCCGTCGTGCTGCTCTTGGCAAGAGCTTTCCAACGCATCGCTCCACGCCCTCACCCACTAAGTGTGGGGTGGTTTTCTGGGAAATGGGAAATCCGGCTCGGAGCGGTATACGGCTTGCAGGGGGATCACTGAACATCAACCGCCACCTCCACCCAAACTTTGGGGTATTGAAGACCCCCCCCTACACACACACACACACATGAATGCACCCCTGTGTCATGATCTCAACCACCCCACCAAAAACAAACCACCGAGCGCGCTCCATCGTCAAGGCGGCACGGCCGGTCGTCAACATCAGCCACCCACTAAGTTAATCCCTCACCCCTCCCCCCCCGCCCCCCCCCGCTTAAAAACAAGTCGTTTTTTTAATATTTACCACCACCACCACCACCACCACCACCATTCACCCCCCGCCCCCCAAAAGGCACGCTCCATCATCAAGGTGGCACGCCCGGCCATGAACATCAGCCGCCACCTCCTACTCCATCCCCAACCCCCCCCCCCCACACACACAGACATGAACGCACCACGTATCGTAATCGGAACCCCCCACACCACCCCACCCCCACCCCCACCCCGCCCCCCAAAAGGCACGCTCCATCGTCAAGGCGGCACGCCCGGTCGTCAACATCAACCGCGGGTTTGCGCTGCAGCTGGGAATGTTCGAAGAGGCAGGAGCCAGGTGGGTTCCCGTTTGTGTGTTAAGGGTTTAGTTTGAAACCTATCGGTTACAAGCTGCAGGTTGAAAGTCCAGGGTCCAGGTTTTACGTTTTGCTGCAGCTTGGGATGTTTGGAGA
The DNA here is from genome assembly GCA_016618255.1 of Chlamydomonas sp. UWO 241. NCBI lineage: Eukaryota > Viridiplantae > Chlorophyta > Chlorophyceae > Chlamydomonadales > Chlamydomonadaceae > Chlamydomonas > Chlamydomonas priscui. Next base: position 225,152 of record VFSX01000164.1, read on the forward strand.
GGCAAGGGACAGGTGGGGTCAAGTTTTTGTGTAGAGTTTAGGGCCAGCTTTGGGTAAAGGGTTGAGGGTTTTGGGTGTTCGGATTTGTGCTGCAGCTTGAGATGTTCGAAGAGGCAGGAGACAGATTCACGTTTGTGTGTAGGGTTTAGGGTTGAGGTTTGAACCCTATCGGTGACGGGCTGCAGGTTTAGGGTCCAGGGTCCAGGTTTTACGTTTTGCTGCAGCTGGGGATTTTTGAAGAGGCAGGGGACACGTGGGGTCATGTTATTTTGTAGGGTTTAGGGTTAAGAGTTCCAAGGTTTGGGGTCTTAGGGTTCGCGCTGCAGCTGGGGATGTTCAGAGAGGCAGGAGACAGGTGGGTTCTGTTGAGATGACAATCTGTATCGAACCTCTGGCCTCATGGGTGATGGGAGGGCGATTCCGTGATCATTCCTTTTGTTTAGATGAAGATGAGGATACACCAGCAGTGTGCTTCCACAGTCGTCTTAGCGCTCAGATAACTGTGGAAGCACACCAGGGGTGTCGTTAACCGACAATGTCCGAATCGCCCCCGCAGGAGGCGATTTTCCGCAGAAATGTGTGAAATCGTCGATTTCCACACTTTTCGGAGCGAAATTCCCGCGATTCGCCCCCGCAGTTTCCCTCCAAATTTCCCGTTTTGCCGGGAGGCCCCCGCTGCGGGGGCTGCGGGCGCGCTAAGGACATCGCTGAAGCACACTGCTGGTGTATCAACCTCATCTTAACAGGGTGGCCTTGCCTCCCGGCAATTGGACGATGCAGACCAGTGGTCTGAGACCACGCGCAAAAGCAAGCGCCAACCCCTCCCCACCCCACCCCCCTTGCCCTCTCCAAAATGTGCACAGCACACACACACATACACACGGATACACACGCACACACACAAACACACACACGCACACACAGTTACAGTTACAGTTACATCGGCTTTCCAGCAAAGACTACCTCTAGTCCTAGTACCACCGCCTAGACCCAAGTCCAGTTCTGGCCCTAACAATTACTTGTGAGGGGCGGTAGCCACCAGCCGGCTGCCTGCCAACGTGTAGTCCCAGAGCAAAAAGGAGAGCTATTGTGCGACGCCTCCAAAATAGGTCCTAACTGCTTCTAGGGGATACAAGTGGCGCTTGCCAATCTACTTGACCGCCGTGGTGGAGGGGCCGGCGCCTGAGGGGCAGCCGGACCGTACACCACGGCTCTCCACCCGACCCTATCCTGAGCACGCTCAAACGCCGTGTCCGAAAAAGTCTTCCAATCAGAACGAGTGCCACTAGTTTCGCCTAGCTGCTGAATCAGTAGCTTAAGAAAATAGTGTCGGGAGGAGGCTGGAGGCCGGCCTTGCTGCCGAGCCACATCCATTGTGCAGTCAAAAGTCGTACGAGGAAGACGAGAAGCCGGCATGCGCATCACATGGCCTAGCCACTGCATTGATCGCTTTGCCACAAGGCTCTCAATTGGCTCAGTGTCGCACGCCTGCCGAATATAAGTTAATCTGTGCCGGTCGACCAGGCGCACACCCAGAATGCGACGAAGGCAGTTAGAGTGGGCAACCTCCAATCGAGTCAGTTGTGTTTTAATAGGGGCCCATGTTTCGCAGCCGTACAGAAAGTGGGGCAGCACGAAAGTACGCACACACACACACATGCAAACACAGAAAGCGCAGCATCTTCTCTTCCTGGCAGCCGTGGTTGCGCGTGCGCCTGCTCGCCGCCGCCACCGAGCGTCCCGACGACCGCACGCTGCGGGGCCCCGCGCATACTTTCGCACAGCCGCCAGCGCTGCCCCAAGCCGGGTTGGACGAAGGCGGGAGCGGCGGCGGCGGCGCGCGCGCACTGCGGGGCCCTGCGCATGCGCGCGCGCAGCCGCCCGCTGCGGGGCCATGCGAGGTCAGTGGCAGCAGCAGCAGCCTCCACACCCCACACCCGATCCGCACCCCACACAAGGTCCACACCCCGACGATCTCCCTGACTCCGCGTGGTGGCTGTCCGCATTCTCGCACGTTGCCAGCGCCCCTCAACACCCCACACAAGCTTTACACCCGCCATGCCAGTCGCAACAATCCCCCGCCAGCCCTCATCCACACCCCACACAACCTCCACACCCTTCACACCTGTCACACCCGACACACCCTTCCACCGAGCCCCCTCCACGGGTGGTGATGCCCGCCATGCTCCCTCCATCTCGGGGGGGGACACCACCCTCGAATGCCGCATGGGAGGCTGACAACAGTAGGCGTGCTGGTGCTAACAGCGGTCGTGCGCGGGATCGGGACCGCATTGGAAGTGGGGGGGTCGACAGTGGGCCGTTGTGCTGTGGCAGCGGTGGCAGCGGAAGTGGGAGTGGCGGGAATGTGGGGAATGGGAGGGTGGGAAGCGGGAGGACGGAGGGTATCAGCGGCGGCGGCGGCAGCGGCAGCGGCAGCGGCAGCGGCAGCGGTGGTGGTGATGGTGGTGGCAGAGGGGGGCGTGGGAGGGCGGAGAGTGGGCGGGCAGCGAGCGGGCGGTCTCGGCTGGGGCTTGAACTAGCGGCGGGGGCGGCGGGGGCGGGAGCGGCGGGGGCAGCACGTTTGGGCACGGCAGCGGTCGTGGCATCGGCGGCAGGAGCCAAAGCGACACGGGAGGCGGAGGTGGGAGAGGGAGCGGCGGCGGAGGAGGTGGCTGCACGCGGTGGCGACGCTCACACCACAACTCACATCACGGCCCACACAGCTGCCCACACTGGAGCTGTGCGGGCGTTGTGCGGCGGCGGTGGTGGCGAGGGAGGTGGTGCGACGGCAGGGGTGGCTGCGTCCACACCGGCCCACGCCGACACCACAGTCCACACTGCGTGGACGGTGGGCGGCGGTGGCGGCGGTGGCGAGGGAGGTGATGCAGCGAATGCGGGGCGATGCATGGCGGAGTCTGGCGCCGCACGCGCAGACCTCTTACAGTATGCAATGGCGCTGCAGGTGCGCCAACACATCCTAGTACCATACTGGGCGCTGCGCCGCGCCGCGCCGTGCCGTGCCGTGCCGTGCCGTGCCGTGCCGTGCCGTGCCGTGCCGTGCCGTGCCGTGCCGTGCCGTGCCGTGCCGTGCCGTGCCGTGCCGTGCCGTGCTGTGCCGTGCCGTGCCGTGCCGTGCCGTGCCGTGCCGTGCCGTGCCGTGCCGTGCCGTGCCGTGCCGTGCCGTGCCGTGCCGTGCCGTGCCTTGCCGTGCCGTGCCGTGCCGTGCCGTGCCGTGCCGTGCCGTGCCGTGCCGTGCCGTGCCGTGCCGTGCCGTGCCGTGCCGTGCCGTGCCGTGCCGTGCCGCGCCGTGCCGTGCCGTGCCGTGCCGTGCCGTGCCGTGCCGTGCCGTGCCGTGCCGTGCCGTGCCGTGCCGTGCCGTGCCGTGCCGTGCCGTGCCGTGCCGCGCTGCCGTGCCGCGCTGCCGTGCTGCGCTGCCGTGCTGCGCTGCGCTGCGCTGTGCTCTTAACTCACTCACGTACCATCACATGCTCAGGAGGTAATGGGATCACGCCAACACACATAGGAGGGGCCCAACGGCCCCGCACTTCTTGTCACCAGTGGTGTGGGGAGTGTGGGAGGTGTGGCATATGTGCGCATGCCCGCAGAGGCCCCGCGGCCGTCACCGACGCTGTTGGTGCTGCCGCATCTCGGAAGGCAGGCGCAGCAGCAGCAGTAGCAGCAGCAACAGCAGCAGCAGCAGCAGTGGCAGTGTGGGTCGCCAACGACTCCCCCACTACTGCCACCAGCTGCCGGCAGCGCGATTAGCAGTCCTGGGCATGTGGGGAGAAAGGCACAGGCCTCAGGCCTGCACTGCTTGGAGCCCCACCCCAGCTGCAAGTCAGGCAATTCGACATCATTACAGCCTTCACCAAAAAGCAAGCCGTGCTTGGAGCCCCAGCCCAGCTGCAAGTCAGGCGAGCTGTCGCCACCACAGCCTTCACCAAAGAGCAAGCCGTGCTTGGAGCCCCAGCCCAGCCGCATGGCGGGCAATTCATCATCATTACAGCCTTCACCAAAGAGCACGCCGTGCTTGGAGCCGCTGCCGAGCTGCAAGTCAGGCGAGCTGTCGCCACCACAGCCGTCGCCAAAGAGCAAGTTGTGTCTGGAGCCGCAGCCGAGCTGCGCCAGAGTTCCGGTGGTACGTGGTCAAGAAGTGCAGGTGTGTGTGCTCGTGGCGCGTGCCTTCCTGGTTTTGCTTGTACACAAACCGCAATTTGGTCGACGCACATGAACTCGATACGCTTTGGGTCAACGATCTCAGGTGCGGGTTGCAGTGCTCGTGCTTGTGCCTAGGATGCAGCCAAACTCTGGGCGGTCCCCCTTGTCCTCTATTTTTTAGATCCTATGTCGCGGATGCCGTCGGGCGGGGTCTCTGGGCGGCTCATGGTGGGCGCTGAGTTGTGCTGCGTTGTACTGCGTTGTGCCGCATTGTGCTGCAACTGCACTGTGCTGCGTTGTGCTCCGTTGTGATGCGTGTGCTGCATTGTGCTGCGTTGTGCTACAACTGTGTGCACAAGTGGGGGGTGCCGCCACATGCACACACCCGCGCCACGGCCACACGCCACGCCCGCCTGAGATCACACCCCGCACCCCACACCCCCAACAAGCTCGCTCCAAACGTACGTGCTCGGGATCGATCGAGCACGACACCGACACACACTACCCCACCGCCCCATGATCCTCACTTTTCACCCCACACCCACCTTGTCAAGCAGACATGCACTACCTCCATCGAGCCCGACCTCCTACCCAGCTCCAGCGGCACAGCGCCCTCTGGAGCGCCCACAGGGAGTGACGGCAGCGGCAGCGACAGCGGCGGTTGCGGTTGCAGTGGTGGTGGCGGCGGCGGCGGCGGCGGCGGGAGCATGCGTACCGACTGGACGAGCATGGGCTGCGGCCACGCATCGGCGCCGGCGTTGGCGGGGCCCGGCAGCCTCGCAGCAGTGTTTGCCCGCCCCAGCGGCCTAGCAGCGGCACGGTCAAGCAGCACCGCGTCGATGCCGGCGTCCGCGCAGCCAAGCAGCCTTGCATCAGTTTTTGTTGGACCCAGCGGCCTAGCATCTGCATGGTCAAGCAGCGCCGCATCGATGCCGGCGTCCACGCGGCCGGGCAGCCTTGCAGCAGCTCGATCCAGCAGCTTTGCCTCGGCGCACCTGAGCAGCTTCGGATCAGCTCTGCCCAGCAACACGTCCGTGTCTGCTCGACCAAGCAGCCTTGCATTTGCACCGGGGTCTGCACGCCCCAGCGCCAGCCCCGTGCCCAGCCCAGTGAGGGGGCGCTCGCTCAACGGGCGGGACGGCCCCCCGGGCAGCCTTGGTTCGAGTTTCAACTCCCTGCGGGGGGACTGCTCCTGCGACCCGGCCACATCAGACGACCCGGGGAGCAATGGCGCTGGCGGCGGTGGCGGCGGCCAAAGCGGCGGCAGCAGCGCGAGTTTGGTGCCCTCCCCCAAAGTGGGCGTGCAAGTCATGCCACTAGCGCTGCCGCGCATTGCGTCCGGGCGGCCTGACTAGGATCCCTTTGCTTGAGTTTCAGCTCCCTGCGGGGGGACTGCTTGTGTGACCCAGCCACGTCAGACGGCCCGAGGGGCAGTGGCGCGGGGGGCGGCAGTGGCGGCGGCGTCAGCAGCGCGAGTTTGGTACCCTCACCGAAAGTGGGCGCACAGGTGATGCCGCTGGCGCTGCCGCGCATCGCATCGGGGTGGCCTGCCTAGGTCTGCCTTTGCTGGCAGGCGTCGCTTGTTTTGCCCAGCGCCGGCTCGCCTAGGCAAGAGCTCTCTGGCTCGAGTCAACAGTGAGCGATACCAACGTATGGTAACGTCAACGGCACCCATCTGTCAATCTGGGCGTGCAGATGAAGCTGCTCACGCTGCCGCTGACATGCGTGACACGTCATGGCGGAAGCCTAGACTTACGTAAGCGCCGCCTCGCCAGGGCCATGTGCAGGCATAACGACAAATCTGCGTCAGTGATATCCTGCCGCATGGCATGCCGCTGTCGCTGTATAATCAATCTAATAGTTAACATCTACAGCAATGTAAATGCTACCTTGCACGATGAGACATAAACTGCCTTTTGCGGAAGTCGTGTACATTGCCTGGTCACAGGGCCTAGCGTTAAAGCGTAGCTACATCAGGCTCAGCTTTGGCCAATTTCTAGAGGGCCCGTACAGAGGGCCTGTACATGTGCCGCTGCTGACAGAATACCTGGTGTCCACATTCTTGGCAGGTGCCTCCAGAGGCTGAGTGGTATAGGATTCAATTTTGTGTTGTTGTCATTTTACGCAACAGGATTCCGCTGGGCGCAGAACAGACGCGGGCTCTCCTACAAGAGCCTACCACGACAGCCTCCTAGGTGGAGGGATGCTTGGTCGTTCCCCCCCCCACACCTGTGTACCAAGCAGAGACAAGACCCCGCGTGAGCCCACCAGCCGCTCAACTTCAGCCCACAGAACCTGACCATGGCCAACACAGCGTGGGTACTGTCGATCGATGCTCTGATGGATGCTCTCATGATCACGGCCGCTCCTCTCATGGCCTCCCATAAACCACTGCTGCCCATCGTGACCACGCCCTCCCCAAAAGCGAAGGAGCTCAACCAGTTCCCAGAAAGCGGCGGGAACAAAAAGGAGGGTGCTTGCTGCCGCAGGTTGTGAGATGGAGAGGCTCTCCCTACATGAAGGTGTACTCCGGTGTTAAAGAGAAGAAGGTACCTCCTCCTCTTGCGCCTGGATGGTTGAGATTGTTATAAAATCTCACCCATCCGATAATGAATATTGAGAGCTTTGTCAGCAGGCAGCTCCCGAAGTAGTTGACCAACATGACTCTCCTACACACGCGTGGCTGCTTATTTAAAGGCCTAGATATGGCAAGCCGTGGCAGCGTAGAAGCTCAAGCGCCGGAAGCTCAGAAGGTGGAACTGGACACCTGAGTATGGACAGCGTTGCCAGCTGTACAGTGCACACAGTGTGCACACACCAGGAGCGGCGCGGGAAGGCAGCCACTCATTTGAACCGTCTTCAGCCGAGGCACGTGCACGCAGACAGCGGCTCGACGGTACACACACATGGGAAACACATATGGGACTGTGCTTGGGAACCGAGCCTTGGGGGCTGTGTGTGATCGCCTTGCTGGCGTTCAACCTTTTCGGGTACTGTAAACTCGGTAAGCCTGTATCGGTAATTAATTCCCAGACCCCTCCGATACTATGAGCCGGTACAGTTAAATTAATTGGTATCGGATCACGATACTCTCCTACTGGAGTATTCAAGCCGAGGTCGAATCCAGCCTCGAGCGAGTCTTTTTGGGGTGCGGTATTTACAAAAAAACTCCGATACAGTCGGTTACTGGAAAAAAAAGTCCTCGCTGCGCACGACACTGTCCCTCCAGAATCAATTTATCATATATTTTTGGGGCCACCGATACAGGCTAACCGAGTTTACGGTATTGTGTTTTTACTCAGGGTCTAGACACAGGGTTTAGACACAGGGTCTATAGACACAGGGTCGGCTCCACGACGACCCTCTCTCCCTCACGCGCACTCGCATGCATAACCCATCTGAATCTGCGATGCAGCCGCTCGGCCAGGCAGACGCAGCAGCCCATGCGGACGAGGCGAAGGATCCCAACCTGGGCGCCGATGTCCTCCTCAACGGCCTCCTCTTCGCACAGATCTGGGTGCACCTGGACGCAGACGACAAGAAGCTGCTGCGGGCGGTGGGGCGTGGCGTGAGGGCGCTGACAGATGGTTTGGTCGTGACTCTCTCGATGCATGGCAAAAGTGCCTCCGAGTTGGGCTCTGCCCTGGTTCTGTGGCCCCACGTGCAGCGCCTGGACGCGGACTGCGACGTGGACAGTGCTGCCGTGATCAGGGCAGCGCCGCTGTCCAAGCTGAAGACGCTTGTGGTGGCGCACACGGTGAGCCATGCACATGGGAGTGCGCCATGCGCCGCATGGGAATGCGCCATGCGGGGGCAATCACGCAATGCGTGCGCTGCGCATGTGTGGCATCTGTGGCATGTGTCCCAGCATGCACGCATGCGCACCTAGCTGGACATGTAGCAAACTGAAAACCGATGCGCATTTACCTCAGGGTGATGATGGGGCGGAGTGGAGCGTGCCGGCACTGGGGCGCACGGCAGCAGCGGGGCTTCAGGAGCTACGCGTCATCGGCCAGGATTACCCGCACCCCCGCGTCCTGGTGAGAATCGAGGCTGTGCGCGGCTACGCCCAGCTGCGCAAGCTTTCACTTGAGGGCTGCAGAGTCTCCGACGTGTTGGCACTGACGAGCTGTGTTCACTTGGAAGAGCTGTCAACCGGTGCGATTCCGGGCACAAATCTCACACCGTTGCGCGGCTTTACCAAACTGAAGAAGGCCGTGATTGAGGGCAGCGACGTGTCAGGCTTCCTTGCACTGCTGCGTGGCTTTGTTAATTTCCCGCAACATCAGCTACTGTACTTGCCTGTCATGCCCTGATCTCGAGGGACGACAGCAAGCTGGAGAGCCTCAGCATGGCCTGGCTGCCAGTGAGCAGCCTTTAACCATTGTCTGCTCGTGAACAGTTCAGGGACCTCAACGCCAACGGCTGCAAACATTTCAGCAGCCATTGGAGCCCTGCCTTCGTGCTGCCAGCGCCTGGACATGAGCGCATGGACATGCCAAACTGCTATTCTCTCACCAGCATCGATGCGCTGTCGGTGTGCGCCTGAACAAGGTCAACAAGAGCTACTGCAGCTGGTGGCGAGCGTTGACCCACTCGCGGCATGTGTGCATCTTAAGGAGCCGCGCTGCCAGCCTCGCTGAACAGCTTCCTGGGCGTGCGGCCCTGAAGGCTGCGCTGCCGCAACTGCGCACAGTGGCGGAGTGACATGTCTAATCACACACGAGTGGCCGCACGCAGCGTGCTTAAGGCAAACACAGCAAGTACAGATGACATCAGGGATGCCATTGGATTGGGGGGCGGGGATTGCGCGTTAACGTCCCGTTGAATCAACGCCGTTGATGCTAGCAGTGAGTTCAGAATCCATGTGCATGGGATGGCGCGCGCTGGCAGTGTGTTGGGGGTCTCTTAAAACCACAATCGCATGACTTGTCTGTCTGCAGACGATCAGCTACAGACGATCAGCTAGGTTTACAGGTTTACAGGTTAGCAGGTTTACGATCAGCTACAGACGATCAGCTGATCGACCTGGTGGCACACATTGAATGCCGACTGCTGATTGCCGTGCGGGGATTGAGCAGCCTCTCTTCCCGGGCGAGGGTAGTTGTGGCCGTGGTGGTCACACACACAGATCCCCTATCCTGCCTCACTCAGCATTGTGTGTGCGTGCTGCCACTGTGTTCTGTCACTTCGTTTGCCATTAATGGCAATATTGTGACACGCGGGTGAGGAAGTCGAGGAGGCTCGTGTGCAAGTGTGGCACCCCAATCCCAATCCTCTCATGCCTCTCACGTCACAGCTTCAGATTCAGCTTCCACAGCTTCAGCTTCAATGATATTTCCGTGCAGCAGCCCAGTCGCAGGTGCGTCTCAAGGTGTGGAGGGTAAGGATGCACGCATGCACGCGAAAACAAAGGCGCGTAGACAAACGCGCGTTGTGTTTGTCAAGACGGCGCTTGCACAGGATTAAGCGCGGCGCGGTACATTTTGTCTGAAGTTGTTCCACACTGTTGTTCTGTGAACAGAGTGCGCAACAGCTAGCATCGTGATCTGTCGGCGCCTCACTTCGCTCTCTCGCACCCCTCCCGCCACGCTCCGCACGCCGCACCGAAGCCCAGGTCAGTCGAGCTGAGCTACAAGGTCCGAGGTACAGTGAGTAGCAGCCGCATGCATGCATGGCTGCGCATGGCACGCTGGCAGCCGCACCAGATGCTTGCGTTCACGAAGGCCCCACCCTGATGCGATGGACAAATTCAGCTCACAGCGCAACGCCTATCAGGGTGCAATCAAGGCGTTTGGTCCAACGCCACGAAGGGAGCAGCCCTCCCTGCTAATCAGTGTCACATCCGCATGCACACACAGCACAACACCACCTCTCCTCGGCACCGGAGGATATTCACGTCCTAAAACTACCTGGCAACTACCGGCCAGATCACTGGAGCTACCAGCCGTAGCTACCCGCCAGCATGGATGATAATTGGGGGGCTGACGAGCGCACTACAATCGGCGTGTGCGTGTGTGTCATGCCGAAGGTACGTACGTGTGTGTGCGTGTGTGTGTGTGTTGTGTGTGTGTGTGTGTGTGTGTGTGTGTGCATGTGTGTGTGTGCGCGTGCCTGCGCGTGTGTGTGAAGCGCGAGCTTCAAACATGGCAAGCGCCCCCCCCCCCCGCCCAGGAGGGTGTTTCTTACAAGGACATCGAATGCGCTCTGGCGGGAGTCAAGTGGCCGGATCGCAAGCTAGCGTGGCACGCGGTGAGGAAAGCGCCGGTGGACGACGGCAGCGACGGCTGGTGCGTTTCTGCTCTTTTTGCGTGTTGGGATTTTGGGTATCAAGGGTTTGCTATTATATAGTTTTGCGTTACATAGTTTTGCGAGGTGGGGGGTTACATGGAATTTGCGGGGGTGGCTGGAGCGTGGGAGGAGCGGGGGGACGTGGGCGCGCCGTTCTGCTGTGGTGCTGCGACGTGGGTGGGTGGCGCGCGAGGGTGGCGCTCGCGTCGGGGGTGGTGTTGCAGGGTCGGGGCATGGGGGCGTGGGGGGTGCCGCTTCTGTGGGGGCATGGGGGCGTGGTTCGCGGACTTGGCGGCTTCACGTGTTCGCACCCGTTTCCCAGATCTATAGCCCGGTCCTGGGGCGTTTGGTTGGTCGAATTTACAGTCCGTCCCTACCAAAACCCAACGTCTGATCCGCGCCATGGAATGCGGTCATAACGCCTGAGACGGTCCGGGGTGCGCCTCAGGCGGTGGTGGGCGCCTGAGGCGGTCGGGGTGGCACCTGAGGCAGTCGGGATGACGCTCGAGGCGATCAGGGGTGCGCCTGAGGCGACGCCTGAGGCGATCGTGAGTGCGCCTCAGGCGGCGCCTCAGGCGGTCAGAGCGCCTGAGGCGCCGCCTGATCCGCGCCATGGAATGGGACGCCTCAGGCGCCGCCTCAGGCGTTGTGAATGTGGTAGGGCCGTTTCCCAGATCTACAGCCCGGTCCTGGGGCGTTTGGTTGGTCGAATCTACCGTCCGTCGGACACATTTGATGGCGCATTAGACCCGTTGCGACAGTCGTCAAGTCGAGTGGCCGGAGCGCAAGCAAGCGTGGCATGCGGTGCGGAAAGCATCGGCCCTACCAGTGGTGTCATTAAGGAATCCGAGAATGCGCTGTTTTCCCCCGCAACACTGGAGGGAACATGCCGACATGCCCCCGCAGGCGGCGTTTTGTTTCGCGAAAAGTGTGAAAATCGTCGCACTTCACACTTTTTGGAGCGAAATTTCCGCGATTCGCCCCCGCAATTTCCCCCGGAATTTCCCGGGGTTTCCCCGCAGCGGAGGCTGCGGGGGCTGCGGGGGCGCTAATGACACCACTGGGCCCTACCACATTCCCAACGCCTCAGGTGGCGCCTCGGTCGGCGCGGATCAGGTGGCGCCTCAGGCGCGCCGACCGCCTCAGGCGTCGCCTGAGGCGCACCCCTGATCGCCTCGAGCGTCATCCCGACTGCCTCGGGCGCCACCCCGACCGCCTCAGGCGCCCACCACCGCCTGAGGCGCACCCCCGACCGCCTCAGGCGTTATTACCACATTCACTCGTGCGGATCAGACGATGGGGCTGTGGAAGGGCAGCTCCCGGCAAGTGCCCCCCCCCCCCCGCGAAGGTGTGTCGAGGCGACCTGCTCGCTTGAGTGCAAAGCCGGAGATGGCGCCAACCGGCTGTGCATGCTGGTGGAGGCAACGTGTGGGGAGGTGGGTGCCTGGCTGGCGTCTGGGGATGGAGGTTGATGGTTACAATGCAAGGGCTAATGCCAGGTTCTAGTCAGGGGGGGGCGGAGTCCAAATCCCCCAAGACCTTATCTGATGAGCTGAAACTTGGTGGGTCGCTTTGTATCCTCATTCTCATCTCATCGCACTACCGTTGTCACGCTTTGCCTTTGCGCCTAATTAAGTCTGAAAACGCCCCGCAAAGGCTCCGTAAACGTGAACTTCAGTCCGAAAACGCCCCGAAAAGCTTAAAATAAGTTCCCCTGCGGGATTCGAACCCGGATCAACACTCTACAGGCCTGCAAAAAGCTGCTGCAAAAGCAGCGGTAAGCTGAAATTAAGTTGAAAAACGCCCCGCAACGGCCTAAATTCCAAATGAAGAGACCCCTTTAGTCGACCCCCGCAAAGGCAAAGCGCGACGACGGTATTTGGGAGGCTGCTTAACCCAGTCTTGCTCCTGAACCTGGCATCAAAAGACGGCCACACGCCCCGGTGCAACCCCACACCGCCGAGGCCCATTTCACACCCTCCCAACTATGGAGCACATGAGTGACAATGGATTTGGCATCCCTGTCATGAAACAAATCCGTTGCGTCCTTCCCCATCCCAATTGGAGGTCTGCAGAGCATTCTGGCTCCGAGGGGCTGTGAAGCAGTGGTCCACACCAATTGCTCGGTGTGGAACCTCTCACACCCCCACACCACTGCACTACATATTGGGTGTGTGGGGGATCTGAGGGTGGATTTGGACTCCTCTTGACAAGAGGAATCGAGCGCACCAACCCTCGTGTCGAACGGATGTCGAAATACAAAATAGGTACATAGGAATTCGGAGAAACTGTCCAGCCCCCCCCCCTCCCATTCCCATTTTTGAGTGGATTTCTCCCTCGTCTAGTGAGGGAAGGGGCATGGCGCTGTTCCGTTGTGGAAATTCGAAGTAAATCGACATGGTGTCTGTTTGTAACCCCCCCCCCCCCTGTCACAGTGTGTCTAGTTTTGTTTGTTTGTTTGCGGCTTTAGGGGTAGGTTCAAGGTTGGGTATTATGGCTTCAGTGTGAACAGCAGCTGCAGCAGCCGCAGTAGCAGCAACAACAACCAATCCCCTATAACTATTATATCCCCCCACCCCCAACCACAGACAGTCCAAGAGTGCGACATCATCGTCTCCACGCCGTGCCACATGCCGTTCCAAAGCCTCTCCCCTCCACTCCAGGCCTCGCTCCTCTCACACACACACCTGCCCCCTTCCTCCCCCCCCCCCCCTCCTCATTGCAGCTGGTCCAAGAGTGCGACATCATCATCTCCGCCCCGTGCCACATACCGTTCCAAAGCCTCTCCCTTCCACTCCAGGCCTGCTCCTTTCTCACACACACACACACACACACACACACACACACACACACACACACACACACACACACACATCCACACACACATGCCCCCCCCACACACACACCTGCCACCTTCCTGGCCCCCCCCCCCACAACCACAGACAGTGTAAGAGTGCGACATCATCGTCTCCGCGCTGTGCCACATACCGTTCCAACGCCTCTCCCTTCCACTGAAGGCCCGCTTCTCCCTCTCTCACACACACACACACACACACACACACAAACACACACACACACACACTCACACACGCCTGCCCCCTTCCTCGTCCCCCCCCCCTCAATGCAGCTGGTCCAAGAGTGCGACACCATTGTCTCTGCGCCTTGCCACATACCATTCCAAAGCCTCTCCATTCCACTCCAGGCCCCACTCCTCTCTCTCACACACACACACACCTGCCCCCTTCCTCGTCCCCCCCCCCTCAATGCAGCTGGTCCAAGAGTGCGACACCATTGTCTCTGCGCCTTGCCACATACCATTCCAAAGCCTCTCCATTCCACTCCAGGCCCCACTCCTCTCTCTCACACACACACACCTACCCCCTTCCTCGTCCCCCCCCCCTCAATGCAGCTGGTCCAAGAGTGCGACACCATTGTCTCTGCGCCTTGCCACATACCATTCCAAAGCCTCTCCATTCCACTCCAGGCCCCAATCCTCTCTCTCACACACACACACACACACCTGCCCCCTTCCTCGTCCCCCCCCCTCAATGCAGCTGGTCCAAGAGTGCGACACCATCGTGTCCGCGCCTTGCCACATCCCATTCCAAAGCCTCTTGTTGAGCGACGTGGCGCTCAAATTGGGAGGGGCAGCGACAGCGACCACGCTCACTGATTTTCTGCGCACTGGTCTGGCTGCCTCTATGAAACCAGCGCTGTCGCAAAATCAGGTGTGTGTGTGTGTGTGTGTGTGTGTGTGTGTGTGTGTGTGTGTTTATGTGCGGGTGGGGTGGGGGGTGATGTGCGCATGTGTGTGTGTGTAGAGGTATGTCCCTCTGCGTGTGTGTGTGTGTGTGTGCGTGTGAATGCGTGCGACGTGGCGCTCGACTTTGGAGGGGCAGCGACAGCCACTGGGCTCACTGACTTTTTTGCGCACTGGCCTGACCGCTTCTCTAGTTCCAGCGCTGTCGCAAGATGTGTTGGGGGGATGTGTGTGTGAGGGGGGGGATGTGTGTGCATGTGTGTGCGCACTGGCCTGACTGCCTATATGGAACCAGCGCTGTCTCAGGAGCGGGTTTGTGTATGTGGGGGTGCGTGTGCGTGTGTGGTGTGTGTGTGTGTGTGCGTGTGTGTATGAATGTGTGTGTGTGTGTGTGTTTGTGTGTGTGTGTGTGTGTGTGTGTGTGCCCTACCTAGTAGGGGCAGCGAAAGCCACCGGGCCCGTTGACTTTCTGCGCACTGGCCTGGTGCTTCTCTGGTTCCAGCACTGTCTCATGAGCAGGTGTGGGTGTGTGGGTGTGTACGGGGGAGATGTGTGTGTGTGTGTGTGTGTGGTGTGGCTCTTGCCTCGGGAGGGGCTGCGGCAGCAACGAGTCTCACTGACTTTCTGCGCACTGGCCTGGCCGCTTCAATGGTGCCAGCGCTGTCGCAGGGGACGGTATGTGTGTGGGTGGGGGGCGTGAGTGTGGGTGGGTGGGGGGGGGCGCGTGAGTGTGTGTGGTTGTGTTTTTATGTTTATGCGATGTGGCTCTCGACCAGGGAGGGGCTGCGACAGCAAATAGTCTCACTGACTTTCTGCCCACTGGCCTGGCCGCTTCTATGGTGCCAGCGCTGTCGCAAGATGTGGGGGGTGTCTGTGTGCGGGGGGGGGGGATGTGTGCATGCGTGTGTGTGTGTGTGTGCGTGTGTGTGCGTGTGTGTGTGTGTGTTTGTGTGTGTATATGTGTGTGTGACAGGAACACACACAGTTCTCTTTACTGCGCCGCGCGGCTGAGCGCCGCATTGCACCGGCAGAGGCGGCGATCAAACAGTGTGAACCGGTGTGACCGAGTTTGACACAGTGTGACGCAGTGTGAACCAGTGTGAACCAGTGTGAACCAGTGTGAACCAGTGTGAACCAGTGTGAACCAGTGTGAACCAGTGTGACCAGTGTGAACCAGTGAACCAGTGTGAACCAGTGTGAACCAGTGTGAACCAGTGTAGTACCAGAGTGTACAACTCTGAGGGTGTGTTCCCACTCACGACCTAGAACTTCCTTCTAGCCTAGATTAAGGGCGGGGAGCGACTTTGACTGAAGCGCTCGCGGCGTCGGATACGCTAGCGAAAACGACTTAACGTCGGCTGTGACTCGATTAACAAACACTTCTTCAAGATTGACTGGAGGACACCTCAGGGGCCTTTTAACGCGACTAGAAAACCTAGAAGTGTTCTTGAAAACTACTAAGAGTCCAAGTGGGAACACACCCTTACACACCTCTGTGCGGAACCCTGTGCCCACACAGATTGCGCGATCAAACAGTGTGAACCAGTGTGAACCAGTTTGAATCAGTGTGAAGCAGTGTGAACCAGTGCGGCCGACCTCTTACATGCCTCGGCGTGAAACCCATTTGCCCACGCAGATCTCGCGCCTGTGCCGGGCAGCGGAGCGTCGCATCACATCCGCAGAGGCGGGGATACGCGCAAACCACCCAGTAGTTGAGCTCGGGGTCGGCGCGTTTGCGTTCCTCGAGATGGGAAGGTGTGCTTGTGTCACAATTTTTCAAGGGTGTGGGTGCGGCTATGAGCAGCAGCAAGTGTCTGGGGTGTAGGTGTAGTCCAACACTGCAACGCAGCGCGCAAGCAGAGGCAGCGGTATGCGCGGAACACCCATTAGTTGAGCTCGGGGTCGGCGCGGTTGCATTCCTCGAGATGGGAAGGTGCAACCAGCACGCGAACGCAATGTGCTTGGCACACGTACGTCTCCCTCTCTCCCTCTCCCCCCCTTGCTGTTCCCCCCCCCTCGCTTGCTCTCCCGCTCTCTCCCTTGCCCCCCTCTCTCCCTCTCTCCCCCCTTGCTCTCTCTCGCTCTCCCTCGCCCTTGCCCCCCTCCCCCTCCCCCTCGCTCTCCCTCGCTCTCCCTCACCCCCTCCCTCGCCCCCCCTCTACCTTCCTCGCTCTCCCTTGCCCCCCCTCCCTCTCTCTTTCGCTCTCCCTTGCTCTCCCTTGCTCTCCCTCGCTCTCCCTCGCTCTCCCTCGCTCTCCCTTGCTCTCCCTTGCTCTCTCTTGCCCTCCCTCGCCCTCCCTTGCCCTCCCTCGCCCTCCCTCGCTCTCCCTCGCTCTCCCTCGCTCTCCCTCGCCCTCTCCTGCTCTCCCTCGCCCTCTCCTGCTCTCCCTCGCCCTCTCCTGCTCTCCTTCGCCCTCTCCTGCTCTCCCTCACATTCCGTCGCTCTCCCTTGCCCCCCCCCCCCCCCCCCCCCCCTCTACCCTCGCCCTCCCTCGCTATCCTCCCTCTCCCTCGCCACCCCTTGCCTACCCTTCCCCTTTACTTGCCCCCCCCCCCCTCGCTCTCCCTTGCTCTCCCTCGCTCCCCCTCGCCCCCCCTCGCTCGCCCACGATACCCTTCGCCCCCCATTGCTCTCTGTCCCTGACATGCACACACACACACACACACACACACTCCCCCCTCCACACATGCAGCCGCGGCGGCAACCGCTTCGACCTGTTGTTCGACCTCCCGATTGGCGGCTGCTGCTCAACCGGACGTGGGGGGGAAGGGGACGTCCCAGGGGGCGGAGGGAACAAGGCTGGAAGTACCACGGTGGCTGCGGCTGACGTCGCAAAAGGGGGCGCGGGAGACGGGGGAGGGCCGTGGGAGGAGGATGGGGAGGAAAACGACGTGGCGGCTGTGCATGGTGTCGCAGCACACGCGTCAACGGGCAGGGGGGATGAGGCAACGGCGGGGGGCGATGCTGCGGCTGCAGCTGGCAGCGCAGGGGGCTGGCGTGAGGAGGAGGAAGAGGAGGACAGCGACGTGGCGGCTGTGCATGGCGTCGCGGCACGCGCGCCAGGGAGCAGGAGGGAGGAGGCAGCGGCAGGGGGCTATGCTGCAGCTGCGGCTGGCAGCGCAGGGGGCGGGGATGGCGAGGGGGAAGACGAGGACAGCGACGTGGCTGCTGTGCACGGCGGTGCTCACGCGCCAGAGGGCAGTGGGAAAGGGGTGACGGCAAGGGTTGATGCTGCGACTGCGGCTGGCAGCGCAGGGGGCTGGCGTGGGGAGGAGGAAGAGGAGGAAAGCGACGCGGCGGCTGTGCACGGCGTCGCGGCACACGCGCCAGGGGGCAGTGGAGAGGAGGCAACGGCGGGGGACGATGCTGCGGCTGCGGCTGGCAGCGCAGAGGACGGTGTTGAGGCGCGCGAGGAGGAGGATGAAAAGGACAGCGACGTGGCGGCTGTGCACGGCGTCGCGGCACACGCGCCATGGGTGCGCGCGCTCGTGGACCCCCTGCTGCCTGGTGGCTGGCGTTGCGACGTGTCGGTGGTCTACTCCAAGCCAGGTGGGCAAGCTAGCCAACACGAAGAGAGGTTGGCTGTGTGTGCTTGTGTAGGTGCATGCGTGTGTGTGTGTGTGTGTGTGTGTGTTTGTGTGTGTGTGTGTGTGTGTGTGTGTGTGTGCGTGTTTGTTTGTTTTTGTGTTCAAAGTGCATGCTCGCCGGCTGCTGTTTGTATTCAAAGGGCACACACAACGATTCATCGATTGGGTGTGTGCGCTTGTGAACCACCACCCCCTCCTTCTATTTTCTGGCGGCTGGCGCTGCGACGTTTGAGTCGTGTGTTCCATATATATATATATATTTATGGGGGCCAACTGATTGGAGGTTGCATACAACAAACGCCTACCCTACCACAGCCCCATCGTCTGATCCGCGCAAGTGAATGCGGTCAAAACGGCTGAGGGCGTCGGGGGTGCGCCTCAGGCGGTGGTGGGCGCCTGAGGCGGTCGGGTGGCGCCTGAGGTGGTCAGGATGGCGCCTAAGGCGGCGCCTGAGGCGATCAGGGGTGCGCCTCTGGCGCCGCCTGATCCGCGCAAGTAAATGCGACGCCTGAGGCGCCGCCTAGACATTGGGAATGTGGGAGGGCTGGCAGAAACACGTCCTCCTCATGGACACATCCCCGCCACCTACCCTACCACATTTACAACGCCTGAGACGGCGCCTCAGGCGGCGCATTTCCTTGCGCAGATCCAGGGGCACCGCAGGCGCCCGACCGCCTTAGGCGCCACTCCGACCGCCCTAAGCGCACACCACCGCCTGAGGCGCACCTCCGACCGCGTCAGGCGTTATGACCGCATTCACTTGCGCGGATCAGAAGATGGGGCTGAGGTAGGGCTGGTCAGGGACACCACTTTGTGGCGCACACGACCGTGCTCGGCGATTAGTGCTCGAGCACCCCTGAGGCGGCTGGGTACCGTAGTACCGCTTTGCCTTGCCGCCACCTTTACAAAGGCGGTAATTGTTTAGAGTTAAGTGCTTTGCCGCGTTTTGGGGGGGGATTTCTTCCCCGTTCTGACGTCACTTTTGACTTTTTGTACCTTTTCGGCATTATTTTATATTTATTTCTTGTCGCCGAGCCCTGGACCCAGCAATGCGGCGCTGCTGGTGACGAGGATCTCCGTGCCGCTGACGAGCGGGGTAAAATATGACTGGCCCGGCTCCTGCTAGACTGCCCCTCGGTGGAACACTTCAGGAGCGGCTTGCCCGGCGCTGCCATGGCTTGGCGAGTAGCCGCGGCGCTGCCGCGGCCCGTGCTGGGAGACGGCCCTTATCCTCCCCCCATGCAGGACGCCATGCGGCACCGATCTCGACGAGTTGATCGACGAGCGGAGGAGCTGGCGCCCGTCAATGCATGCTGGACATTGGTCAAGATGGCTGCCCGTGGAGGCGGGCTACCATCACGGCTTCAGCGGTGGCGACCGCCGAGGCAACACAGAGTAAATCCGCTTCACCAATCGCAGCGTTTGTCACCGCGCTCATCCTCGGGGTCGCTCGTCTGCCGGTGACTGGCGTTGGAAGGTCTTTAGGCAGCCTCCATGACAACTCTGTCATCCATGCACCCCTGGAGGGTGGGACCTGGCCATGCATGAGGCATGGGGCGCCGGCTGAGCCCCATGCAAACGAGAGCTGGACAGCCATGCACTGCCAGGCGGGGACCGTTCCAGTCAGCGCCAGTCGGCTCTGCCGGCTTGACTGGCCACAAGGCCACTACTGTGACCCTGAGGAAGGTCCTCTCCTATATGCTCCTTGCCAGACATGTCTCTCAGAGACCGCTGTTTGGGGTAGTCTAGCCGGCGGGAGTGGAAGTCTATCGGCCGGGAGCCGGCGGTACTCTAGTACTTAAGTGTGCTGGAGTATCGGCGGGTGTCTGTAGTAGAAGAGTAGCCTGCTTAGCTGGAAACCCCGTGTTACTGTTACTGTATCAATTGATATTGAGCCTCCCCAACCGGAGACCTCTTTTTTATAATGACTGTATTGAAACAGTCATGATAAAAACAAATCTCCGGTTGGGGATGCTCAATTGGCAAACACATACAGTTGGCGCACACATACACAATTGGCGCACACACACAATTGGCGCACACACACAATTGACACACACACACACACCTCAAAACATTCGAAACAAATCAGACAACTGACACTGACGAATACACAGATACAAAAGCAGGCGCGATCGCCCAGGACTGGCACGCTGACGACCGCCACCTACGGGGAGAAGCAGAGGCAGGCTCCGATGGGCACCCACATGTTTTGTCATGTTATTGCCGAGTTTTGTCGTGTTGTCGCCGGCATACAGTAACTACCCAGGTAGCCAGCCAGTTTCATCCTGAAACTGAGTTTTAGGTATCGGGCGCTAGGACCGACACAGGTCTCATACATCTTAACCAGTGTCACACACAGACTGTAAAATCCATCATCATTGTCATCACCCGATATTCTCAAACCCTCCAGAAACACCCGCACAACAGAAAACGTGACGAAAAAACTGCAGGCGCAACTGCCCAGGACTGGCGCGGCGACGGCCGCCATCTACGGGGAGAGGCAGAGGCGGGCTTCGACGGGCGCCCACCTTTCTCGCTGACTCACAAGACCTACAAAACCGTGCCAAACCATCGCCAAAACACCCCAAACAAAGCGAGCTCTGATGTCAAAACGTTGCCACATTGAAATGCGCAGGCGCAACCGCCCAGGACTGGCACGCGGACGGCCGTCACCCACGGGGAGGGGCAGAGGCAGGCCCCGATTGGCAACCACATGTTTCGTCATGTTATTGCCGAGTTTTGTCGTGTTGTTGCCGGCATACAGTAACTCCCCATTACTCTCAATCCCTCCGGAAACACCCACACAACAACAAAACACGTGATGACAAAACTACTCAGATTCCTCTGCCCTCACATGTGAAACCGAAAATAGACGGGCGCCACTTGAGGGGAGAGGCGGAAGCGGGCTCCGATGGATCCCCACATCTTTTGTCATGTTATTGCCGATTTTTATCATGTTATTGCCGGCATGCAGCAACTACCCATTACTCCCAATCCCTCCGGAAACACCCACACAAGAACAAAACACGTGATGATAAAACTACTCAGATTCCTCTGCCCTCACATGTGAAACCGAAAATATACATCACACGATAGTTTCCACGAGCCGCCCACTATTGCCACCCCACTCAAAATCATCTTGTGCACCGCAAATTTTCGGACAACGTCTCAAATTCCCGTGCTCACCGCAAATTTTCGGACAACTGCAGGTGCAACTGCCCAGGACTGGCATGCAGACGGGCGCCATCTACGGGGAGAGGCAGAGGCGGGCTTCGACGGGCATGGCGCTGCGGCGCCCTACGCGCTGTGCGTGTTTGTGCCTCTGATCGATTTGGATGTGACCGTTGGTTTTACGCAGGTGTGGGACTGTGTGCGTGGGACTGTGTGTGTGGGGGGGGGGGTGTATGTTTGCATGTGTGTGTGTGTGTGTGTGTGTGTGTTTCTGTGTGTGTGTGTGTGTGTGTGTGTCTGTGTGTGAGTGTGTGTGTGTGTGTGGTGGTCGATGTTGCAGTCCGCCGGACGCCTTTGATGGCACATTATACCCTAGGAAAGAGGCGTGTGTGTGTGTGAGCGTTTGTTTGTGTGTGTGTGGGGGGGGGGTTGTCACCGCGCTCACCCTCGGGGGCACTCGTCTGCCGGTGACTGGCGTCGG
Organism: Chlamydomonas sp. UWO 241; assembly: GCA_016618255.1. NCBI lineage: Eukaryota > Viridiplantae > Chlorophyta > Chlorophyceae > Chlamydomonadales > Chlamydomonadaceae > Chlamydomonas > Chlamydomonas priscui. The sequence continues at coordinate 246,604 of VFSX01000164.1, forward strand.
CATTGGTCTTCAGGCAGCCTGCCATGACGACTCTGTTTGCCCAGGCCCCCCTGGAGGGTGGGACCTGGCCATGCATGACGCATGGGGCGCAGGCAGAGCCCCATGCATGGAGTTGGACAACCATGCACCATGCCAGGCGGGGACTTTTCTGCTTCAGCGCCGCCAGTCGGCACAGCCGGCGTGGTTGGCCTCAAAGGCCAGGAGGAGGACGGTCCTTTCCTATACGCTCCTTGCCAGACATGTCCCTCAGGGACTTGTTTGGGTCTAAACTAGCCGGCGGGAGCGGTAGTCTAGACGGCAGGTAACCGGCTGGTGGCTATTGTCCTTCACAGGGCGGTGGCACTAGGACTAGTGTTGTCTTGGCTGGAATGCCATGTAACTGTAACTGTTACTGGGGGGGGGGGGTCCGCGTGTGTGTGCGTTTGTGCGTGTGCGTGCACGTGGAACTTGGTTTATTTGCGTCTGTAGGAATGAGTATGAGGGCGTGAACGTGCAAGATACAGAGACAGTTTCAGAGTTTTTCTTCTTCTTCTCTCAACACACAATTATGTCCTGGTCTGGCACTACATCGGTTCGGGCACACACATGCACAAACGCACACACACACACACACACACACACACACACACACACACATCCACGCTCATAAACACACACACACACACAAACACATCCACGCGCAAGCACGCACGTGCACACACAAACACACACACACACACACAAACACACGCACAACGAACGCACACACACACACACACACACGCACACACACACACAAAACACACACACACACACACACAGTTCTGGCTCGGCAGCCACGTCACATCTGGGCTCATTGGTTTCGGTTCTGCAGCGCGCGTGCTGCGAGGCACTGTTGACGGGATCGTGCAAGCAGGTGTGTGTGTGTGTGTGTGTGTGTGAGCGTGTGTGTGCGAGTGTTTGGGGCAGAATGGGAGAGAGTGAGAGAGAAAGAAATAGAGAGGGAGAGCGAAAGAGAAGAGAGGGACAGAGAGATAGATAGGAGAGAGAGCGAGGGGAGGAGAGAGAGAGAGCGAGGGGAGAGAGGAGAGAGAGAAGACGGCGAAAGCAGAACGAGAGAAAGAAAGAGAGAGAGAGAGAGAGAGAGAGAAAGAGAGGGAGAGAGAGGGAGAGAGAGAGAGGGAGGGAGAGAGTGCTGTGGGGCACTGTCGACAGAATCGTCCCCTCGCAGGCGCTGTGGATTTTACTTTCACATACGACCGCCCATCAGTTGGGCAGCTCCCTCAATCCCACGCCCCGAGGGTGCGTACTGTAAACTGTAAACTGAAAACTGTTAACTGTTAACTGTAAACGACCGCCCACCCATGCTGCACTGCGAAATTGAAGGACAACACCATGCCAAACGCCGGCGTTGTCACCCTCTCCATGACACACACGCACTCACACAGACACACACACACACACACACACGCCACCTTAAAACCCCTAAAAGCCCCCCCCCCGCCCTAGTGAAAACACTGAACATCCGTCTGCTGCCTGCTCCACCGAGGAATGCCGAACGCCAGCGCTGCCACCCTCTCCACGCCCCCCTCCACACACACACACACACAACGCACACGACCACACACACACACACACACACGCACACACCACACCCCAAAGCCATCAAACTTCTATACCCATTTCCAGGCGACCTTTTCACTTACGACTACCGCCTGCTCCATCGCTGAATGCCATCCGCGAGCACTGCCACCCTCTCCACGCCCCCCTCCACACACACAAACACAAACACACACAACACGCACGCACACACGCACCATAAAACCCTAAAACGTCTACCCATTTCCAGGCAGCTTCGTCGCATACGACTACCGCCTGCTCCACTGAGGCATGCCAAACGCCGGCGTTGTCACCCTCTCCACGCCCCAACCACACACCCACCACACGGCCACATACACACACACCCATCCCACCACACAAATTCAAAAAAATACCAAACGTCTGCCCATTTCCAGGCGGCTTTGTCGCATACAACCACCGCCTGCTCCACCGAGGAAATCCCAACACCAGATCTGCAAGGCCCCCCCCTCCCACCACACACACCCACTATTACACCCACCCACCCCACCCCACAAATTCTAAAAAAATACCAAACGTCTGCCCATTTCCAGGCGGCTTCATCGCCTACAATTTCCCCCTGCTCCACTGAAGAATGCACAACACGATAGCTGCAGGCCCCCCCTCCTCCCACTCACACACACCCACTCCTACACCCACTCACCCCACCCCACAAATTCTAAAAAGATACCAAACGTCTGCCCATTTCCAGGCGGCTTTGTCGCATACGAATACCGCCTGCTCCGCCGCGGTATGCACGACACGAGAGCTGCAGGCCCCCCCTCCCCCCACTCACACACACACACCACCACCACACACGCACACACCACACCCTGAAAGGAATCAAACGCCAGCCTATTTCCAGGCGACTGTGTTGCTTACGACTACCGACTGCTCCACTGAGGCATGCAATATGCCGGCGCTGTCACCCTCTCCACGCCTTACCCCCACACACACCACCACACACACACCACCACACGCACGCACACAAAGCACGTTGGGGTGTAAACAAAAAGTCGCCAAACGTGTACCCATTTCCAGGCGACTTTGTTGCCTACAACTACCGCCTGCTCAACCGAGGAATGCCAAACGCAACATTGTTAGTGACTATTTGTCACCCTCTCCACGCCTCGCCCCCACACACACCACCACCCCCACACACACACCACACACCACCACACATACACACGCACGCACACACGCACCACACCCTACAACCCTCAAACGTCTACCTATTTCCAGGCAGCATTGTCACATACGACGACAGCCTGCTCCACCGAGGAATGCCAAACACCAGAGCTGCAAGCGCCCCCCCCCCCCATACACACACTCCCCCAGCCACACACCCCACCTCACACACCTTGAAAAAACACCAAACGTCTACCCATTTTCAGGCGGCTTTGCCGCCTACGACTTCCGCCTGCTCCACCAAGGAATGCCCAACACGAGAGCTGCAAGGTCCCCCC
>VFSX01000164.1:249684-279684 GCA_016618255.1 Chlamydomonas sp. UWO 241
CCACCCACACACCCCACCCTAAAAACTCTAAAAAAAACACCAAACGTCTGCCCATTTCCAGGCGGCTTTGTCTCATGCGACTACCCATGCTCCACCGAGGAATGCCAAACACCAGAGCTGCAAGCCCCCCCCCCTTCCCCCCCACACACCACACTCCCACCCACCCACCACCCCACACACCCTAGAAAGCATCAAACGTCTACCCATTTCCAGGCGGCTTTGTCGCCTACGACTAGCGCCTGCTCCACTGAGGCACACACATGTGCATGCACACCACACAGAGAGAGAGAGAGAGATCTTTACAGAGAACTCTGCACGGCAGACCTAGATAGGCTGTTTCTAGTCATCAATTGAGGAGATTCCGTTTGAGGCGGGAGACCAACCGTGCGCCAGCAAGAGGGTGAACAACCTCATTCGTAAAGCAGTGGGGGAAAGGGGCGGGTCATTGACGGCTGTGTTCGTCAATCCGCTTCGACTGAGTTTAAACTAGGTGTCGGCAGAAGGACTTCCACAGTTGTGGAAATCATGTTAAGATGATCCACTCGGTGGTGAATCGCTCGGCGAACTCGGGGCGCACAGGGATGTCGCGTGTGAAGTTGAAGAGATGGATGTTTGCGGAGGGCGTAGAACGTGACTGAGTGGGCGCAAAAGTCGCCGGCGTGAGCCGGAAGAAGGTGATGGCGCCGCCGGCATAGAGCGTAGTCGTGTCTGAACAGCGGTAGTCGTGCAAGTGGGAGGCAGTGGGAGGGAGGCAGCGGGAGGGTAGTCGGAGGGAGAGGGGGAGGCGCAGGGGAGGGTTAGGGAGGGGCGAGGGGCACAAGATGGGGTGGGGTGCAGCGGGGATGGAGGGGTGGAAGAAAGGAGAAGGGAGGGAGGAGAGGGGAGAGAGGAGGGAGCCACACTGTGGCCCGGCCACATGGCGCATACATAGGCGCTGGTAGCATGGGAGGGTGCATGGGGTGCATGTGCGCGCATGGGGCGCATGGGGAGGGGCAACTCCATGTGACGAGCCTGTGGGTGTATGGAGGTCGACGGGGCGGCAGTGGGATAAGCGGTGGGTCTCTTGAGGTGGGGCGTGGGGTCGAATGAACGACTGGGCAGTGGGCGGTGGGCGGTGGGCGGGACGGTGGCGGCTGGAGGAACTCGGTAGCTCAAGTTGAGCGCTGGCTCGGGCGGCATGGCGGTCGAGGTGGTGGCACTGAGATACCTGGGCTCCGTTGTCTGAAGCTGCAGAGCTGCGGGGGGAGGGAAATCTGTGCGGTAGGGCGTCACGTGTTTTTTTGCCATGTGGAGGGCGTGCGAGAGAGTGCGGATGGACTGAGTTCCTGGATGCATGCGTCGACTGGCTGCTGAATTGGCAGCCCGACGGCAGGGGGCGTACGGAGGAGGAGAGGCGGCGAGAATCGGCGGCGGCATGGGTGAAGGGGGGTCGACGTAGGCGGCGGCGATGACTGCGCGGGCGCGGCGCCCACAGACACACACCCACCCACCCACACACACATACACCCACACACACACACATACACACACACACACACACACATACACACACATACACACACACACACACACCATCACAGACACACACACACACACACACACACACACAAGCACACACATACACACACACACGCATACACCACACCCTGAAAGGCACCAATCGCCTGCGCACTTCCAGGCGGTTTTGTCGCCTACGACCACCGCCTGCTCCACCGCGGAGTGCCCAACACCAGAGCTGCAAGCCCCGCCCCCCCCCCCTCCCCCCCCCCCCCCCGCCCACTCCCCCCTACACACGCGCACACTCCACACCCTAAAACCGTCAAAGGTCTACCCATTTCCAGGCGGATTTGTCGCATACGACTACCGCCTGCTCCACCGGGGAATGCCAAACGCGAGCGTGGCCACGACGCGCCCCGTGCTGCAGGTGAGCCGTTTTATTTTATTTTTTGCGTCTGCCCCTGCATCGCGAGACAGCTCCCTTGATGCCACGCCCCGAGGGCGCATACATACTGTCGCCTGCATACCTACTGTGAACACTAAACTGCTACCTGTCAACAGTGAGCAGCCGCGTGGCATGCGTGCCAACCGCGAGCAAAGCCACGGCACGCCCCGTGCTGCACGTGAGTTGTTTCAGGGCTTGAATCTGCACCTGCATCACGAGGCAGCTCCACACGCCCCGAGGGTGCATGCCTACTGTCGACCGTGTACTGTGATTGACTCTTAACTGCTTCCTGTCGGCAATAAGCAGCCGCGTGGCATGAGTGCCAACCGCGAGCAAAGCCATGGCGCGCCCTGTGCTGCAGGTGAGTTTTCTTCTAAGGCCTAGACTACTCGTCTAGGGAGGCTCTACTAGGAGAGCCCGCAAGGCCACGCAGCGCGCCAGCCTACCAGACAGTCAAAAGAAGAAGGTTGGCCCTCCTCCCCCCCCCCCCCCTGCCACTACACAAGCGCCAGCAAGCTTGGGGCTAGGGGCTTGGGGCTTGGGTACCTGTAGGCTATGGCTTGAGGTCTGAGTCGTATATGAGTGTGGCAGGCCCAAATGCCAAATGCGAGCGCCGCTACGACGCGCCCTGTACCGCAGGTGCGAGTGGGGGCTTTGGGCGTGAATGTAGGGCTGGGGGATGGGGTTTGGGGGATGGGTACCTGCAGAATTGAACCTTAAACCCACCCACCGGCTCACCCACCCACCCACCCACCCACCCATCCACCCACAGTTTCTGTACGCGCGCCCGTCGTACCGCGAGACGAAGAACTATGGCTCGCGCTCGCTGTTTCTGCCGCCGCAGTGATGCATCCACAGGGGGGGGGGCGACTGGTAGGCTGGCGAGCTGCGTGGCCTTGCGGGCTCTACAAGTAGAGCTCCTCTACATGTAGTCTAGGCCTTAATTCATGCCTCGGGGTCCTGCGGGCGCGGACATGTAAAAACTTACAAAAAAGGGGGGGGGGCAGTTGAGGAGAGAGAGGAAGAGAGAGAAAGAGAGTGTCTGGAATAGACTGGAAGCCAAGGGGTTGTGTGACTGAGAGTGACCTAAGTGTGGGGACTCGTACGTAGACTGTCTCCGTGTGACTGTAACCAGAGCTGGTCTCTCAACACAGCCGGAGTCTGTGTTACTGACAGAGAGAGGGAGACAGAGGGAGATGGAGCGAGATATATCAGACGTGCGTGCATGCGGCTGGAGAGCCGCGGTGTACGGTCCGGCTGCCCCTCAGGCGCCGGCCCCTCCACCTCGGCGGTCAAGTAGATTGGCAAGCGCCACTTGACCCCCTATCCCCTAGAAGCAGTTAGGACCTATTTTGGAGGCGTCGCACAATAGCTTTCCTTTTTGCTCTGGGACTACACGTTGGCAGGCAGCTGGCTGGTGGCTACCGCCTCTCACAGTAATGGCTAGGGCCAGAACTGGACTTGGGTCTAGGCGGTGGTACTAGGACTAGAGGTAGTCTTTTCTGGAAAGCCGATGTAACTGTAACTGCGTGCGTGCGTGCTTAGCTTGCCCAAGTACCACTACTGTTGTCAGCGGAAACACTGGCTGCCGCGCTGGCACCATGCATCACTACAAGATCATCATCACCGAGCTATTTTTCGCTGTTTATTTCCAAAGGTGGTGAGCACGGTAGTGTTGGTGGGAGCTCCCATGTGAGGGCCCAGGTGTACACGGTTACACCTGGAGTTACACGCGTGTAACTCCACACGACAAGGGGACGAGGTCGGTGCCCACTTTCCCGCCAATCGAATAACTCCATGCAGACACGCAGCCAGGCAAACGAAAAAGAGCAGCAAGCGCCACAGGTTGATGCGGAGTCACCCAACCTGGGTGCCGATGTGCTCCTCAATAGCCTCCTGCTCGCACACATCTGGGAAAACCTGGACGCCAATGCCAAGAAGCAGCTGCGTGCGGTGGCGCGTGGCGTGCGGGCGCTGGCAGACGGCTTGGTTGTACAACTGGCGACGCACGACAAACCTGCTGCCGACCTGGCAGCAGCGCTTGCACGGTGGCCGGACGTGGAGGTCCTGGCAGCAGACTGCGATGACGAGAGCGGATCTGTGATCAGCGCAGCCCCGCTGCCCAAGCTGAGGATGCTGAGCCTGGAGTACAGCAGTGAGGTGCGCCATGCAGGGCGCACGCCGTGCATGCCCATGCGCTGGCACGCTGCACGCGCGCGACCACTGCATGCCAAGGCTGGCAAGCGTGCATGCGTGCGCCATGCCTGTCCTGCTGCACGCACGCCACGTTTGGCCAGGTGTGTGTGTGTGTGTGTGTGTGTGCGCGCGATACGGGTGCCAGCTCGTGCATGCTGCGCATGCATGGCAGCGACTGATGATCCATCACGCGGTACGCACTGGCACTGACGCACACCCACGCCTGCCACGCGCACCTAGGTTAGCCATGCATTCATCTGAGCCCCTGCGCGTATGCACCCCCATGTGACCAGGGTTATGGAGATGAGTTCAGCGTGCCGTCACTCAGCCACACAGCAGCAGCGGGGCTGCAGGGTCTTTACGTGTCCAGAGCACACTGCATGCAGCCCATCCTGCTGAGCATCGAGGCTCTCCGCGGCTGCGCCCAGCTGCGCACGCTTGTGATTGAGGGCGGCGTACTCTCGGACCTGTCGGCACTGGCGGGCTGTGTCCACCTGGAAGAGCTGACAACTGGTCTGGAAGTGGGCAGCGACGTCTCAGACCTGTCACCGTTGGGTGGCTGTCCCAAACTGAAGAGACTCGCGGTTGCGGGCAGCCAGGTGACAGACCTGGCACCGCTGCGAGGCTGTGTCGAGCTCCGCTCTCTCATCATCAGTCACTGCAGGCGCCTGGTGAGCCTGGAGGGACTGCAGGCGTGCATCGAGCTCGAGTTTGTCGACATGTACGGATGCCGAAGTGTCACGGGCCTCGCTGGGCTGCCTGCGTCCCTCAAGTGCGTCGACATGGGCAAGTGCCGGGCTGTGACCAGTATCGAGCCGCTGTCGGCGTGCGTCGAGATGCAGCGCATCGGCATGGTCATGTGTGACTGTATCAGCAGCCTCGACCCACTGTCAGGGTGCATCGAACTCAGGTACCTCGAAATGGCCGGCTGCCGATCGCTGACCAGCCTCGACCCGCTGTCTTCCTGCGTCAAGCTGGAGGAAGTCGGCATTAGCGGCTGCTTGCAGCTGGGGAGCGTGGCGGCACTGTGTTCGTGCAGCCGGCTAGTTCGCATCAATACGGACCTTAAGCGCAGGCATGACGGAATGCCTGCGCTCAAGGCCGCGCTGCCGCGCCTGCGCATTTCCCACAACTTGAGGTAAACCGCGGTGGAGCGAGGTGGGGAGCGGTGACGCCCGATGGCTGCTGCTGCTGCTGCTGCTGCTGCTGGCGCCCGGCTGCGCCGCCACGCCTGCGCATCACACCCAAGTGATGGTAAGCCGCGATGGCGCGAGATGGGGGGGGGTGACGCCTGCTGCGGCTGCTGCTGCTGCTGCTGCTGCTGGAGCCTGGTGAAATCACGTTGTGTATCTCATCGCTCAAATGGTAGCCAGCCTCGCCAGGCAGCTCTCTCAATCCCACGCCCCGAGGGTGCGCGCTTCTATAGACTTTACAGTGCAAACTCATCGCTCAAATGCGTCGTGTGACGTATTTGTGTGCACCAGGTGCCTGGTTTTACAGGTTTTTTCACGTGCGCGACCGGAGGACGCCGGGGCTTGATTTAAGGCCTAAACTACACGTCTACGGGAGCTCTACTTAGAGAGCTCGCAAGGCCACGCAGCGCGCCAGCCTACCAGGTGCCTGCCAGGTGCCCAACAGCCTGCGGACAACATGAGTCATCGGGGCAGGAACGTTTTTCCTCATTGCCAGGGATCAAAGAGTGCACCTCTCGAGTAAGCGTGACGCCTCTTCTTGGAGGGGGCTCGGTGATTTTATTCAGCTTTTTAAGTTGTTTTTCGAGGCCAGCCGGCGCGCGGATTAACATACTGTTGACCGCCTTGACTGCCTTGCTGACTTAGCGTTGACCAGTGTAGAGGTGCCTCCAAAGCCCCACACTGCCCCACATTGCGCCCCACACTAACTTAACCGCCCCGCCCCATGGCCCCCCAAAGTTGACCCTCGAGTAAATCGTATTGGGGCCAAATGGCCCTAAATGGCCCCAAATGGCGAAAACAAAATCACTGAGGGGGCTGCTCCAGAAGCCTGTTCTTGGAGGTGGCCACACGTCGATGCGGAGCGTGTGCTCGCTAACCTGTTGCACATAAATCCTCTTTCAACTGTTCCCCGTGGAATAAAAAGCCTGAAGGGTTTGGGGGTTTTAGGGTTCGAGCCCCTTTAGAACCCCCGTAGGCAATCAATAAACCGTGTAAAGGAAACAGACAGGCGTGCCGTTGGCGTTGGACGCGTGCGTCTGTCGTGCCCGGAAGCCTGCCCTTGAGAAGGATTTGGGGTGCGCGACACGGTGCCCCCCCTACCCCCCAACGTGCAACGTTGGCACACCGCGCGGTGCCCTCCCCTCTGACTGACTCCCCTCCCCTCCTCTGGTCGGCAGATCAGCTGGCCATCGGGATGTGAGGGCACGCTGGCAAAGTTCCGCGACACTTTAAAGTTCCACAACGTTCTTAACGCCTTCCTCCTTGTGCGCCTGTCATTCATGGCATTGCATTCCTGTGCACTGCATGACAAGACGCCATTCTCCCTGCCACAGAATTACCTGCCAAAATTGCCTGCCATGGCCATGGTGTGGGCCAGGAACGAGGGGTCACGCCCTGCCTTGCCCCCGCACTGCCAATGCGCATGCCACGTCGCACCACGACGCACCGTGATCTGATCTGACATGTGATCTGATGATATCACCCATGGTCTGACCTGATCTGACTGGCATTGATGCCCCCCAATATCCACCAGTCCATGCTGCCTGCGTGGCCTTGCGGGCTCTCCCAGTAGAGCCCCCCATACACATGTAGTCTAGGCCTCAACTCCCGCCCCGGGGTCCTCCGGGCGAGTGCAGGTAAAACCTGTAAAAAAACAGTCCATGCTGCCGACGCCCCTCAACGTCAATCAGTCCATGCTGCCGACGCGGCCGTCGAATCCGTCAAAAAAGCCGGCCCACTTATCGTCGCCTGCAAGTGTGTGTGTGTGTGTGCGTAAGTGTGTGTGTATGTGTCAGCGCATGTGTCACACATGATGTCACGCCCCACACCCACACCCACGCGTCATTGGCGCCATCTCTGCCGTGAACCGTGCCTAGGGCAGCATTCCCTGACCGCTCGTACCCCCCCCCCCCACACACACACACACGCCCACACACACCTGTCATCGGCGCAAGCTCTGCCAAGAAGCGTGTCCAAGGGGGCATCCCCTGGCCGCTCGTACGCACGCGCCCATCCAGGCGCAGCCCTACGAAGAGGCCCTTCTCGGATGAAGCCTGTGTGTGTGTGTGTGTGTGGATGTGTGTGTGTGTGTGTGCGTGTGTACACGCCCGTCCAGCCCGAGACCCACGAAGAGGCCCTTCTCGGATGAGGCCTGAGTGTGTGTGTGTGTGTTTGTGCGCGCGTCCGTCCAGACAGAGACCCACCCAGAGGCCCTTCTCGGGTTGAGCCTCTGTGTGTGCGTGTGTGCGTGTGTGTGTGCGCGTGTGTGTGTGTTCCATTCACATTCTTTTAGGCTTTTCTTCTTTAGGGTTGAAACCCTCAACTCTCAACCCCGAGCCCTAAACCCTAAACCCTACACCCTGAAACCTAGACCCTCAACCCTTGAGCCTCGACCCCGAGCCCCAAACCCTGAACCCAGGACCCTTGACATCTCCACAAAATTACCTTGGTGGCTGGCAGCAGCTGGCTGCCAAAACACTCACCCATGCCTAGATTCTTGCCCTTTTAGGGTACTTTCCTAAGGGTTTTAAACCTCAACCCTCAACCCCGAGCCCCAAACCCTGAACCCTTGAGCCTCGACCCCGAGCCCCAAACCCTGAACCCAGGACCCTAGACACCTCGACAAACTAACCTTGGTGGCGAGCTGCAGCTGGCTCCAGAACAACTGCTGCCGCTCCTCAATGCCTCGGGTTTTACAGGTTTTACATGTACGCGCCCGGAGGACCCCGGGGTGTGAATTAAGGCCTAGACTACACGTCTAGGGGGGCTCTACTAGGAGAGCCCGCAAGGCCACGCAGCCCTGGCCGCTCCTCCATGCCTTGTTTCTTGCCTTTTGGGGGGGGTATTTCCTCAAGGGATTAAAACCACCAACCCTAAAACCCGAGCCCTAAACCACAAACCCTTATCCCGAGACATTTTCAGAAACCAACCTCTGCGGCAAGCTGCAGCTGGCTTCCCAACCACTCCTGCCACTCCTCCATGCCTTGATTTTTATGATTTATATTTTATTTTTCAAGGGTTTGACACCTCAACCCTGACCCCCTAGCCCCAAACCCTGAATCCTTAACATCTCCACAACCTCACCAGTGGTTCCTGGGAAGGATTGAAGAATTCGTTTTTTGCCGGCTCCAGCAACTTTGACCGCTCATACCAGGCGCAATACACAGCGGGTGTCCACGCAACGCACGCCACTGTGCTGCTCTCAGCGAGAGCTTTCCAACGCACCCCTGCACGCCCTCTCCCACTAAGTACGGGGTGGTTTTCTGGGAAATGGGAAATCCAGCTCCGAGCGGTATACGGCTTGCAGGGGGATCACTGAGCTGCAGCTGGCTCCCGAACCACTCCTGCCACTCTTCCTTGTTTTTTTCTTCTGTCCAGGGCTGCTTAAAGGTTTTAACCCTCAATCTTAGAGCCCAAAACCCTAAACCCTAGAGGACTTCAAACCAACCTTTGTGGCAAGCTGCAGCTGGCTCCCGAACCACTCCTGCCACTCCTCCATGCGGACGGGCGACGCGCGCCATCGCAGGTCCTCGGGTGTGAGCGGGGGCAGCTCCACACTTGTGTCGTCGCCTTGTGTGTGTGTGTGTGTGTGTGCGTGCGTGCGTGTGTGTGTGTGTGTGTGTGTGTGTGTGTGTGTGTGTGTGTGTGTGTTCTGGGCGAGGGGCGGGTGGGCGGGCAGGCAGGCAGGCAAATGAGCAAACTAGTGAGCAAGTTACTCAAACGCGCACACTCGTACATGGCGATTGGCACAAGAAATAACCCACGCACGATAAGCTCAGACACACACACGCACATGCGCGCGCACACACACACGCACACACAAAATCGTCGAGGGCTCCCGCCCCGACGCCGCCAATGGCGGACCAACTGGGCTGACAGGGTGCTGCTGCAGCGTGAGCGACTCTGGGTTTTGGAAAATCGGCTATGTCGCCGATTTGCCCTGATCCAGAGCGCTAGTGGCTGTTTGAGACACGGCGTCATAAGGCAGGCAACTGCGAGGCATGCGGGGACGGAGGGCAGGCTGCTGGCAGAAGTCGGCGCCGCCATCGTCGGTACCCCCATGCAGCCACGGGCACCGGCACCGGGCAGAGGCTGCAGCTACGCTACAGCCAGGGCACCGGCTATGGGCATCGGCTATTGATTGACATCGGCTAAGGCTTCGGCTACGGCCAGGGACACCCTGCATCTGCACTCACATCGCATCGGCTGCACGTCCGCCCTCTGGGCATCTGCATCTGCATCGGCCACGGCTACGGCCACGGCTACTGACATCGGCTGCGGCGACGGCTTCGGCCTACGGACTGCAGCTACGGCACGAATCGCGGGGCACTTCAGTGACCTGCATGGAGGGTCTCCATGCAGGGCGAATCTTACTTGCATGAGACACATGACGACGGAGGTGCACTGGCAGCAAGCGCCCTCGCAGCGCAAGCGCCATGCATGGAGGCTGGCGGCACGTTGGGCGTGTGCCACATGATGAACGGAGGAGGAGGAGGGTGGCCAGGCTGGCTGCCCGAACTGAGACGCATGGCGCGACCACATGTACTAGAGCTAGTGGGATGGACACAGTCAATGTGTATCCACTGAGTGGACTAGTGCGGGTGATAGTATCTGCCTGCCTCAGGGATTGAGTGCGCAAGCACAAGTCTAATACGCCATTAAAGGCGTCCAACAAGACTGTAAAATCGACCACACACATGCACACACACACACACAGAGAGAGATATCGTTACAGAGAACTCTGCACGGCAGACCTAGATAGGCTGTTTCTAGTCATCAATTGAGGAGATTCCGTTTGAAGGCGGGAGACCAACCGTGCGCCAGCAAGAGGGTGAACAACCTCATTCGTAAAGCAGTGGGGGAAAGGGGCAGTGGCGGGTCATTGACGGCTGTGTTCGTCAATCCGCCTCGACTGAGTTTAAACTAGGTGTCGGCAGAAGGACTTCCACAGTTGTGGAAATCATGCGAAGATGATCCACTCGGTGGTGACTCGCTCGGCGAACTCGGGGCGCTCGGGGATGTCGCGTGTGAAGTTGAAGAGATGGATGTTTGCGGAGGGCGTAGAACGTGACGGAGTGGGCGCAAAAGTCACCGGCGTGAGCCGGAAGAAGGTGATGGCGCCGCCGGCATAGAGCGAAGTCGTGTCCGAGCAGCGGTAGTTGTGCAAGTGGGGGGCAGTGGGAGGGAGGCAGCGGGAGGGTAGTCGGAGGGAGAGGGTGAGGGCGGGGGAGGGTTAGGAGGGGCGGGGGGCACAGGATGGGGTGGGGTGCAGTGGGGATGGAGGGGTGGAAGACAGGAGAAGGGAGGGAGGAGAGGGGAGAGAGGAGGGAGCCACACTGTGGCCCGGCCACATGGCGCATACATAGGCGCTGGTAGCATGGGGGGGGGTGCATGGGGTGCATGTGCGCGCATGGGGCGCATGGGGAGGGGCAACTCCATGTGACGAGCATGTGGGTATATGGAGGTCGACGGGGCAGCAGTGGGATAAGCGGTGGGTCTCTTGAGGTGGGGAGTGGGGTCGAATGAACGACTGGGCGGTGGGCGGTGGGCGGGACGATGGCGGCTGGAGGAACTCGGTAGCTCAAGTTGAGCGCTGGCTCGGGCCGCATAGCGGTCGAAGTGATGGCACTGAGATACCTGGGCTCCGTTGTCTGAAGCTGCAGAGCTGCGGGGGGAGGGAAATCTGTGCGGTAGGGCGTCACGTGTTTTTTGCCATGTGGAGGGCGTGCGAGAGAGTGCGGATGGACTGAGTTCCTGGATGCATGCGTCGACTGGCTGCTGAATTGGCAGCCCGACGACGGGGGCGTACGGAGGAGGAGAGGCGGCGAGAATCGGCGGCGGCATGGGTGAAGGGGGGTCGACGTAGGCGGCGGCGATGACTGCGCGGGCGCCGCGCCCACAGGAGTGGGGCGCCCACAGGAGTGGGGCGCCCACAGGAGTGGGGCGCCCACAGGAGTGGGGCGCCCACAGGAGTGGGGCGCCCACAGGAGTGGGCGCCCACAGGAGTGGGGCGCCCACAGGAGTGGGGCGCCCACAGGAGTGGGGCGCCCACAGGAGTGGGGCGCCCACAGGAGTGGGGCGCCCACAGGAGTGGGGCGCCCACAGGAGTGGGGCGCCCACAGGAGTGGGGCGCCCACAGGAGTGGGGCGCCCACATAGACACACATGCACACATGCACACACACACACACACACACAACCCTGCCAACAAACCAAAACACATTCACATGCGCACACACTCACATCAACAAAAAACAAAACACACACAGACAAAGGTACAGGTACAGTTACAGTTACAGTTACAGCTACATGGCATTCCAGCTAAGACAAAGGTATAGACCATGCAATTGAAGACAGAACACAGAAACAAGCTCGCGCACCCTCGTAGATGGTGACTGGCACAACAAACACCCCATGCACCACCCACCCACCCACCGTCCACCCACCGTCCCACCCACCCACCCACCGTCCCACCACCGTCCCACCACCGTCCACACCGTCCCACCCACCCCCACACCACCGTCACCGTCCCACCCACCGTCCACCCACCCACACCACCCACCGTCCACACCACCCACCACCGCCCCGTCCCACCCACCCACCCACCCCCACCACCCCACCCACCCCGTCCCACCCACCCACCAACCCACAGTAAAACGAAAGGTGTGACAATAAAAGACAGACACACACAACAAGATGAAAATTGTGCTCACCCTCGTAGATGGTGACTGGCACAACAAACACCCCGCGGACGATCAGCTCCTCCCGATAGGGCTCGGCAGCTGCGAGGGCGTCCCGCACCTGTGTTTATGTGTGCAAGCGTGTGTGTGTGTCCTCCATCCCCGCTGCACCCCACCCCATCGTGTGCCCCCCGCCCCTCCCTAACCCTCCCCCGCCCCTCCCCCTCTCCCTGCGACTACCCTCCCGCTGCCTCCCTCCCACTGCCTCCCACTTGCACGACTACCGCTGTTCGGACACGACTTCGCTCTATGCCGGCGACACCATCACCTTCTTCCGGCTCACGCCGGCGACTTTTGCGCCCACTCCGTCACGTTCTACGCCCTCCGCAAACATCAATCTCTTCAACTTCACACGCGACATCCCCGAGCGCCCCGAGTTCGCCGAGCGAGTCACCACCGAGTGGATCATCTTAGCATGATTTCCAAAACTGTGGAAGTCCTTCTGCCGACACCTAGTTTAAACTCAGTCGAGGCGGATTGACGAACACAGCCGTCAATGACCCGCCACTGCCCCTTTCCCCCACTGCTTTACGAATGAGGTTGTTCACCCTGTTGCTGGCGTACGGTTGGTCTCCCGACTTCAAACGAAATCTCCTCAATTGATGACTAGAAACAGCCTATCTAGGTCTGCCGTGCAGAGTTCTCTGTAACGATATCTCTCTCTGTGTGTGTGTGTGTGCGCGCGCGTGTGCGCGCGCGTGTGCGCGTGCGTGTGTGTGTGTATGTGTGTGTGCGTGCGTGTGTCTGAGTGTGAGAGTGTGTGTGTGTGTGTGTGCGTGTGTGCGTGTGTGTGTGTGTGTCAGTGTGTGTCCTCCTGACAGGGCTCCGCTGCTGCCAGGGCCTCCTTCACCTATGTGTGTGTGTGTGTGTGCTATCCCAGTAGGGCTCGGCTGCTGCGAGGGCGTCCCTCACCTGTGTGTGTGTGTGTGTGTGCGTGCGTGCGTGTGTGTGTGCGTGTGTGTGTGTGTGTGAGTGTGTGTGTGTGTGTGTGTGCGTGTGTGTGTGTGTGTGTGTCCTCCTGACAGGGCTCCGCTGCTGCCAGGGCCTCCTTCACCTATGTGTGTGTGTGTGTGCTATCCCAGTAGGGCTCGGCTGCTGCGAGGGCATCCCTCACCTCTGTGTGTGTGTGTGCATGTGTGTGCATGTGTGCGCGTGTGTGTGCATGTTTGTGTAGTAGTGTGTGAGTGCGTGTTGCGTGTGGGTGCGTGTGTGTGTGTGCACATGAGTGGGTGTGCGCACGTGGGTGTTGGTGTTAGTATTGGTGTTGGTATCGGTATTGGTGTTTGTGTTTTTGTGTTTGTGTGTGTGTGTGTGTGTGTGTGTGCGCATTTGTGCGCCCTACACACACCTGCGCGCGCGTCCCCGCAGCGATCACAACGCGCTTGCTTCCCCTCAACGCGCCCATCGGCAGCCGCTTGCCGCTTGCAAGCTGAAGGCCCAGCCGCCCGAGCTGCTCCTCCCGCACCAGCCGTGCCATCTGCTTGTCCCGTGCCTGGTGTGTGTGTGTGTTTGTGCGTGTGTGTGTGTGTGCAAAAGCCCAGCCCCCCCAGCTGCTCCTCACGCACAAAGCATGCCATCTGCTTGTTGCATGCCTGATGTGTGTGTGTGCACGCGTGTGTGTGTGTGTGTGTGTGCATATTTGTGTGTGTGTTTGTGCGTGCGTCCGTGTGCGTTCCTGCAGTTGCTGGCTTACCGGGGACAGTCCACTCTCTTTCTCCATGTGTCTCACTTGCTCTTGTTTCTGTCAACTTTTCTCTGTCCCTGTCTCTCTGTTTCTCTCTGTCTCTCTCTCTCTCTCTCTCAGTCTCTCTCTGTCTCTCTCTCTCTGTCTCTGTCTCTCTCTGTCTCTCTCTCACTCTTTGATTATCCCTGAGCCTCCCTGTGTCGCCCAGTGTCCCCCCCCCCCTCTCTCCCTCCCTCCCCACTCCCCCTCCCCCTCTGTCCCCCTACCCCTCCCCCTCTCCCCCCCCTCTCCCTCCCTCCCCTGTCCCCTCCCTCCCCTGTCTCCTCACACCTCCACACCTCCACACAAACCCACCTGGAGGTCTCGTCGCAGGAAGAACCCCAGGAAGAGCAGCGCAGATACGTTGATTGCCACGTTGGTTGCGACCTGAAGTGGCAGGGGAGGGATAACGTGTGTGTGTGTGTGTGTGCGTGTATGGAGGACAGCAGCAGCAGCAGCAGCAGCAGCAGCAGATACGTTGATTGCCACGTTGGTTGCAACCTGAAGTTGGCAAGGGGGGGTCCATGGGGGTTGTTTGAGAGAAAAAGTGTGTGTGCGTGCTTGTGTGTGTGTGTGTGTGTGTGTGTGTGGAGCAGCAGCAGCAGCAGACGTTGATTGTCACGTTGGTTGCGGCCTGCAGTGGCAGGAGAGGTTCTGAGGGGGTTGTTGTAGAGAGAGTGTGTGTGTGTGCGTGTGTATGTGTGTGTGTTTGTGTGTGTGGAGGACAGCAGCAGCAGCAACAGCAGCAGCAGCAGCAGCAGCAGCAGAATCCCCCCCCCCACACACACGCCCACCTCCTCGATTGACATCGCATTAGGTGCTCCAAAGACGGCACCAATCAGCTGGGGCACGCTTGTGAGCGTCGCAATGGCTGCGGCAGAGTTTGGGGGTTATAATTTAGGGTTGAGGGCTCAGGGTTCAGGGTTCAGGGCTGAGGGTAAAGGGTTCAGGGACGCTGCAGGAGGTGGGCAAGGAACATGCACACGCACACGCACGCACCCCTACCCCCTCCCCCACACCCACACCCACGCGCGCACACACACTCACACCCACCCCCACCCACCCCACGCGCGCAAACACCCCCACCCCCACACCCACACCCACGCTTACTCACACGCGCTCACACATCCGAACCCGAAGAAAACAAATCGCAGTGAGCGAAACGGTGCCTCTGCCTCGCTCCTCAGGCGAACAGCGTCCTCGATATTGCTGCAACGGCGCGGGCGAGAGGAGCAGGGGGGCTGATGGGGTGGGTGTGCGAGGGGGCATGTTCAGGCATCGTGGACGGTTCAGCTCTGCCAACGGCTTTACAGCCACATGTAACACACGCATGGGGTGAAGATTTCAGGGATATGGACACAGAGGATATGGACCCCACAAGGTGTTGTGAAGTGAGGCAGCTGCGCCTCGAGTGCCTGCGGCTCCTGGTGTGTGTCTCATTAGTGTGTGTGCGCGCGTGGAGTGTGCGTGCGCGTGTGCGGCGGTGTGCGCGTGTGCAGGGTGCTGTGTGCGTGTGCGCGCGCGTGTTTGCTGTGCTTCTGGCATGAGCGCTCTAGCGCGCGTGAAATGGTGCCCAGCCCAACGGCGGATTTCAGATGGCGAGAGCCATCGAGCCATGGCTCGATGGGGTGGTTCTCTGCCAGTCGTCCTCGTGCATGCACGGTGCATGGTGATTTGCATGGAACGATAACACCCACAGGTCATCTGGGCCGCGTTCTCCCTCCCCGCGCGTCGCCTGCAGCTCCCACCGACGGGGCGCACTCTCGAGGGAGCGCGATGATCTAGGCAGGCGCACGCACGCGATTGATGCACAGCCACAGAGTGGTGCGCGCACAGCACCAGTGGCCCGATGGGCGCTCCCGATGGGGACTCGAATACTGCTGGTTCGAAGCATGCTCCCCTGCATTGGGTCTGGGGCCAAGTCGCTGAACTGGAATTTCAGGTTGAGTTCACACACAGTCTGGTCCACACCGTTATTAGCACAACACTGTCTGAGGTTGTAGCCGTTCGACCACGCTATTGGGGTTGTCGCCCTTTTGGGGATTTTCGCGGGCGGCAGTGTGGCGTGTTGTACCACATGTACCGTGGCAAGAGTAACGGTTGCGCCTCAGCAAACACTACCGATACCGCGGGTAAGATGCGGCGGGCGCATGGCGCTCTGTCGCGGCATCCGAATCCCGATGACGAGGCCCCAGCCAAGTCATCTGTTGGTATGAAGCACCGATGCCACCATGCCAAGGACACAATCGTCACGTTCTGGCTGCACTTGCACTGCCTGGCTTTCTTGATCAAAGCTGTACAGTTCGTGGTCGGGGTCTTGACCTCGCCGTGGAGAGGTGAGGGGCGTGAAGGGAGGAGCAGGAGTGGGCTGTGCGCGGGTGCTACTGTAGTGTGCAGACTGCAGTAGTAACAAATCAATGGTTTGACCACTTGCATGGCCCATACATGCCCCACCGCCTGCCGCTTGCATGGCGACCATGCATGCATACGGAGGACGGCCCTTCCCCCACGAGGGCGGCCCTTGGCCCTTCACGCACGAGCCCGCATGCGTGAGCGTGCGCGTGGATTGTAGTCCCGGCGCTCCAACTCGCCTAACGATGCTGCTGCCTGCCAATGCCGCCCCTCCGCAGGATGGGACGCCGCGGCGATGACTTCGATCATGTACGGCAGCATCTACCCCGCCCACATGCTGGTGGCCGCGCTCACCTCTGCCGCCCGCCGCGCGGTGACGCCTGGTCTCCAGAGCAAACAGCGAAGCCACGACAACCCGGGCAACGAGGGTGACCTGATCAAACATGGGAACCAGAGCGAGGGCAACCAGAGCCAGAGCCAGGGCGACCAAATCAGCCAGGGCCTCGGCAATGAGGGCGCCGAGCAGGGCCCGGCCAGCACGGGCAACGTGGGCCGAGGCGACCTGGGCAACCACTTCAGCAGTAGTTGCAGCAGCGCCAAGCATGGGTTCGTCGCCGCCCTGCGCTGGCTGCTTGTCGACCACGTCTGCCTGGTGTGTGTGTGTGGAGGGCAACCCTCCCTGCCACGATCCCAACGCCTCGGGCATCGCATTCACTTGCGCGGACCAGGCGGCGCCTCAGGCGGCGCCTAAGGCGCTCCGACCGCCTGAGGCGCCGCTTGAGGCGCCGCCTTGGGCGTCACCTTGACCGCCTCAGGCGCCACCCCGACCGCTCTAGGCGCCCACCACCGCCTGAGGCGCACCCCCAAACATCTCAGGCGGTCATGACCGCCTTCACTTGCGCGCATCAGACGTTGGGATTTTGGTAGGGCAACCCTTTGAAGGGAGACGCGGCGCCAGGGTACGGAGGCGCTGCTCTGGCCATGCTTTGGTTGGCACAAATCTATTGCTCGGGGATTTTTGTGTGTTTGCGTCTGTGTGTGGGTGTGGGCGTGGCTCTGCTTGTGAAGCGCATGTGCCTGGCGGGTTTTCCTAGTGAGATGGGTCCGCACGCGTGCATGCGCGCTTGTGTGAGTGCGCGTTTGCGCGCGCACGTGCACGTCGTGTTCACGCGTCGTGCTCACGCGTCGTGTTCACGCGTTGTGCTAACGCGTTGTGTCCACGCGTCGTGTTCACGCGTCGTGTTCACGCGTGCGCGTGGTCCGTTGGCGCGCATGGTGTTGGGTGCGTTCTCGGTTCACGCATTAACCTCTTGGGTGCCCTCTCAGTGGTTCCGCCAAGAATCTTGAGGAAACGATGGCTCAACCCGGGCCTCACGATTGACTCCCCAATCTGAACCCGACGGATGCGATCTCTTGCGAAAAGGGGTGGAAATGTCGATTTCACACCTTTCGGGTTGAAATTCGCGCAATCTCAATCCGACGTGCCAGCCCGAATCGGCCAATCTCAACCCGAAAGTGCACTTTACCGGGTTGCGGGTTGGCTAACGGAAACACTGTGCCCTCTGATCTCCCAGGTGCTGCACCTGGCGCGCAACGCATCCGTCGTCGTGCTCACGGGGATCGACGTCGGCTGGTGGTCGCCGCAGGTTGGTGATGCAAACATGGGGATACACGTGGGTGTGTGGGTGGGGGTGTGGGGGTGGGTGTTTGGGTAGGGGTGTGGGTGTGTGTGTGTGGGGGGGGGCATGGGTAGGGGTGGGGGGGGCGTGGGAGGGGTGCCGTGAAGTAGGAACTCATCCGTCGTCGTGCTTACGGGGATCGACGTCGGCTGGTGGTCACCGCAGGTTAGTGATGCAAACATGGGGATACACGTGTGTGGTGGGGGTGGGGTGGGTGGGAGTGGGGGTGTGAGTGGGGGGGGGGGGGGTATGGGTGTGGATGAGGTGTTTGTGAGGGGGGGTGCGTGGGGAGGGGTGCCGTGAAGTAGGAATGCATCCGTCGTCGTCCTCACCGGAATGGACGTCGGCTGGTGGTCGCCGCAGGTTGGTGATGCAAACATGGGGATAGACGTGGGTGCGGGTGCGGGTGTCGTGCTCACGGGGATCCACGTCGTCTGGTGGTCGCCGCAAGTTGGTGTTGCAAACATGGGGATTGCGAGCATGTGTGTAAGGGGGGACAGGGGGAGGGGGTTGGTGTTGGGTCCCATTAAACACCCTGTTTACACACGTGTGCACGTGCCCAAGGTGTGGGGGCGTGTGGGTGTGCGTTGTGGGCGGGGGGATGATCGGAGCTGATGTTGCGCCGCCGGCCAATGGCTGCTGCCCTACCAAAATCCCAACGCCTGATCCACGCCATGGAAGGCGGTCATAACGTCTGAAACCATCCGGGGTGCGCTTCAGACGGTGGTGAGCGCCTGAGGCGGTCTGTTTGGCGCCTGAGGCGGTTAGGATAACGATTAAGGCGACGTCTGAGGCGTTGGTGCGCCTCAGGTGGCGCCTTAGGCGGTCAGAGCGCCTGAGGCGCCGCCTGATCCGCGCCATAGAATGGGACGCCTCAGGCGCCGCCTCGCGCATTGTGAATGTGGTAGGGCTGACGCGCAGGGCAATGGCCGTTCCGGTCACCATCGCTACAAATCCAACTTTTTCTCTATCGATTACGTGACGGCCCAACGCGGCGCCGGCCCTCCACCGATTCATCACCAGGCATTGACACTCCCCGTCGGCCCCTGTCGAGACCCCTAGCCCACCACCCCGGGGCTCATGTTTGCTGGGTGGATTGGGGCTTTACTATCAAGTGGGGGGCCTAATGCGGGAGACGGAGGGGGGGAGGGGGGGGGGCGAGCATGGTTGAAGTCCAATGACAAGTTTCATTTTTTTGACGTGTGGTGCAGTGGTTCTAGGGAAGGACTTACGCCGTCCGCGGGAAGGATAAATTGAGTTTTTTTTTCAACAGCCCGCAAGTAAGGGGCCGGTAGGCACGCGCTGTGCGGTCGTTTGAAGCAACGTTGCGGTATGCTTTCAACTTCTGCCTGCCCCCCCCCCCCCCCTCCCCTCCCCTTGTCAGGGTGGCCACAAAACCTCAAAGATAACGCAGCTGCTGCGGCCGCAAGACGGCACGGTGCTCGTGACGCTGTACGCAGCCCTCGCAGTCTTCATGGAGCACTACGACCTTCGCGTGGCACTCTTGGTCACATGGACCGTGCAGGTGCTGACACAAACACCCTGAGCCCTGAAGCCTGCACCCTTATGTTAGAGAGATGGTGTTTCGCGACCTAGTACCCGCCGGAGGGGCTGTGTGTGGGGGGGGGGGCGACATCGCGGTCACAAGGGCACGTGTGATGAAGCCCGCCGCCAGGCTCGGCCTGCCACGCGCTGCTCAAATTACGCAATTTCGCGCAGCAGCGACGCATTCCAGACTCAAGCTATGGGGCTGCCTGATAAGGGGGAGCAGGTGGAAGTTAGAAGGACTCTCGGTTCGGAAGGGTGGGGTGTGAATCGATTTCTGCAGAAATTGCAATAGACATCTCGAAGTCTCCCAGATCCGGGGCAACCTACATTCCAACACTTGTAAAACAACCGAATTCGCGTGTGAAAAACTCCTGTAGGCTACTCGGATTGTCAGAGCGGAGCCGCCCTCCTGGCGGCCTCTCCTCCTTACTCACACTCACTGGCAAAATCGGCGTGCGTCAACCCTACCAAAATGCCAGCGTCTGATCCGCGCCATGCAATCGCGCGCACACAATCGCCTCAGGCGTCGCCTTAGGCGTTATCCAAACCACCTCAGGCGCCACACCGACCGCCTCAGGCGCCCACCACCGCCTGAGGCGCACCTCGGACCGTCTCAGACGTTATGACCGCATTCCATGGCGCGGATCAGACGTTGGGATTTTGGTAGGGCTAAGGCCACGTGACACCACAATCCAAACTCCTCCTCTCGCAAGTGAAGGCGGCCATGACGCCGCAGGCGGTCGGGGTGCGCCTCAGGCGGTGGTGGGCGCCCAAGGCGATCACAGAAGCGCCTCAGCGGTCGGGGATGCACCTCAGGCGGTTTCAGCGTGCTTGAGGCACCACCTGGTTCGTGCAAGTCGAGGCGCCGCATGAGGCGTTGCCTCAGGCGTCGGGAATGTGGTCGGGACACCCGTCACTCAGACTCACCTGCCGCCCTCCCCCCACCCCTCTGACCTCCCCAACCCTCACACCACCACCACCACCACGACACATACCACTCAGTGCACAAGCACACAAACACACACACACACACACATGTGCAACCCTCCACCACCACGCACATGGGGAACACCTAAGTTTAACAGCTCCTTGTCATGTGTACGCACACACATCGAAACAAAACACACGCAAAATAACACACCCAACCATCCAACCAACCAACCACGTGTGACATGAGCCGCATGCATCGGCGATGCCTGTACTGGCACGAGACACACACACACACACACACACAAACGCACACACACACAAACACACGCACACACACACACAAACACACGCAAACACACACACACACACACACACACACACACCGTGCAGTTCTCCCGGGTCATCATGCAGTTCTTGGTTGTTCCCCGCGAGGTGCGATTGGGTTATGAGTCGGTTGTGCTGCTAGACTGTCAGTTGTCGTTTGTACTACTAGACTGTTGATTGGCAGTTTTCCTGAGCCATCATGGTTGACAGATCTCCCCAGTCATCATGCAGTTCTTGGTTGTTCCCCGCGAGGTGCGATTGGGTTCAGAGTCGGTTGAACTGCTGGACTGTTGGTGGTACCGCTAGACTGTTGGTTGTTGGTTGTACTGCTAGACTGGCGAGTTTACTGCTAGACTGTCGGTTGTACTGCTCGACTGATTGGGTTCAGAGTTGGTTGTAGTGCTAGACTATCGGTTCTGCTGCTAGACGGTCGGTTGTATTGCTAGACGTTCGGTTGCCTGCTGTACTGCTAGACTGTTGGTTGTACTGCTCGACTGATTGGGTTCAGAGTCGGTTGTAGTGCTAGACTACCGGTTTTACTCCTAGACTGTCGGTTGCCGGTTGTACTGCTAGACTGTCGATTGTATTGCTAGACTGTCGGTTGTACCGCTTCACTGTCGGTTGTCGGTTGTACTGCTAGACTGTTGGTTGTACTGCTAGACTGTTGGTTGTGCCCAGCGAGGTGCGATTGGATTCATAGTCGTTTGTACTGCTAGATTGTCGGTTGTAATGCTAGACTGTCGGTTGTTGGTTGTAGTGCTAGACTATCAGTTTTACTGCTAGACTGCCGGTGTTCGGTTGTACTGCTAGATTGTCGATTGTACTGCTACACTGTTGGTTGTCGGTTGTACTGCTAGACTGTCGGTTGTGCTGCTAGACCATTGGTTGTACTGCTAGACTGATTGAGTTCAGAGTCGGTTGTACTGCTAAGCATAGGGTTCATGTGCATGTTCATGACGACAAAAGGTTTCTACCTTGGCGGAAGGAGTCGAGAACTCCATGTGTTCCATTGGCTCGTGTTTTGGAAACTTTCAGTTGGTTTGACGTGTGCCCAAAACTGCGATTACCGAAGATTATATCAGTTTCCAGCCTTCAGACGTCCAAAACGAAATGAGTCGTGGAAGCAAACGGGGCACCTACAGTAGGCAAGGAGCCACACTCTGTTGTTCTTCAGTGATGATGATGGATATTAAAATCTGTGTGACACCAGTAATCGTGCTGCCCCACTTTCTGTACGGCTGCGAAACATGGGCCCCTACTAAAACACAACTGACTCGATTGGAGGTTGCCCACTCTAACTGCCTTCGTCGCATTCTGGGTGTGCGCCTGGTCGACCGGCACAGATTAACTTACATTCGGCAGGCGTGCGACACTGAGCCAATTGAGAGCCTTGTGGCAAAGCGATCAATGCAGTGGCTAGGCCATGTGATGCGCATGCCGGCTTCTCGTCTTCCTCGTACGACTTTTGACTGCACAATGGATGTGGCTCGGCAGCAAGGCCGGCCTCCAGCCTCCTCCCGACACTATTTTCTTAAGCTACTGATTCAGCAGCTAGGCGAAACTAGTGGCACTCGTTCTGATTGGAAGACTTTTTCGGACACGGCGTTTGAGCGTGCTCAGGATAGGGTCGGGTGGAGAACCGTGGTGTACAGTCCGGCTGCCCCTCAGGCGCCGGCCCCTCCACCACGGCGGTCAAGTAGATTGGCAAGCGCCACTTGACCCCCTATTCCCTAGAAGCAGTTAGGACCTATTTTGGAGGCGTCGCACAATAGCTCTCCTTTTTTGCTCTGGGACTACACGTTGGCAGGCAGCCGGCTGGTGGCTACCGCCCCTCACAAGTAATTGTTCGGGCCAGAACTGGACTTGGGTATAGGCGGTGGTACTAGGACTAGAGGTAGTCTTTTCTGGAAAGCCGATGTAACTGTAACTGACACCAGTAATGATGTATATATATGTGTCGGCGCTAGCGCCCGACACCTCAACTCACTTTCACCTCAGTACTTCCCCGTTGCACTTCATAAAAGCCCCGGTTCAACAGAGCAGGTGAACTCAGTACTGAGGGAAGTTACATAAGCAAACTCATATTCAGGCTTATTACCAGCCTTGCAGGCGTTGAACATGCCCCCCCACACACACACACCTTACCCAAAAGCCCCCCACTCACCACCCCACCGACCCCACTCCATACTCCGCACTCCACACTCCACACTCCCACTCCACACTCCACACACCTCACTCAAAAGCCCCCCACTCACCACCCCACCAACCCCACTCCACACTCCACACCTCACTCCTCACACCCCACGACCCACCCATCCACCCCACACTTCACATCACTTATGTCTCTTTGAGCCTTGTGTTTTTACTCTGGGTTTAGGCACTCCCGTGCGACAACGATGCACTCCACACTCCCCGCCACAACCCTTCCTCCCCGCAGGAGCTAAGCCTCACGAAAGGCCTCCTGACGGCATTCGCGAACACGGCTTTGCTGAGTGCGGTCCGCGTCGCGGCGTCACGGTGCAAGGCCGCGCAAGTGGGTTGCTTGTTGACATGTGTCACAACTCGCAAGGTTGTTGAAGCTCTGAGTAAGGGCGTTAAGTGAGTGTGAATACGTGAGTGTGAATTTCTTGAGCCCCGTCCAAGGTGCTGCTTATGAGAGGTCCACGAGTGGAAAATCGTGGATTCCACTGCCCGTCACGTTTTTTTCAATAGCCTTCACTAACTTGTAGCATCCTTTAGAGGTTCGGCTCAGGGTAAGGTTTGTGACAACATTGCGACATGGCCTTGACGCGCCCAATGCACGCCGCATGGTTGGATTTGGAGGCATGACGGCGGTACACAGGTTTTACCCTAAGAAGGCAGCGGTGGCAAACCAAGGTTTCGGCCGTGAGGCAGCGGTGAACACAACGATGCCATTTTCCTTGGGGACACCACTAATGTACGCGCCCAGAGGACCCCGGGTCGTGAGTCAAGGCCTAGGCTGCACGTCTAGGGGGGCTCGACCAGGTGAGCGTGCAAGGCCACGTAGCGCACCAGCCTACCATTAACGGCGTTTCAAGCACAGTGTTGCGCGCCCAACCCCTAACACCCCCGCTCACCCACCCGCCAACCCTCCCGCCTCCCCCCCCCCCCCGCCTGCTCACCCGCTCACCCACCCGCTCACCCATCCCCACGACCACCCGCCCG
Source organism: Chlamydomonas sp. UWO 241 (assembly GCA_016618255.1). NCBI lineage: Eukaryota > Viridiplantae > Chlorophyta > Chlorophyceae > Chlamydomonadales > Chlamydomonadaceae > Chlamydomonas > Chlamydomonas priscui. The sequence continues at coordinate 273,497 of VFSX01000164.1, forward strand.
CCCGCCCGCCCGCCCACCAAACCAACCCACCCACTCACCCACTCGTCGTCACCCACCCACCCACTTCACCTACTCAATCACTCAACACCCACCACCCACTCATCCCACCCCCCACCCACCCGCTCACCCACCCACTCACCCACCTGCTCACCCGCTCATCCACCCACCCAGCCACCCACGCACGCACCGATTGTGCAGGTGCACCCGCTGCTCTCGCTTCGCAAAAATATGTGGGCGTTGTGCGAGGCGACCTCGCCGGTTGCAGCTTCTGCGCTGCAGGCTCCTGCTCCGGCACCCATTGCTGCCCTGAGGGCGCGCGCCTGCTCGAGAGTGCTGGAACACACTGGCAGCGCACACGTTGGTGTCAGCGGCGGTGGCGGCGATGGCAGTGGCGTTCCGCTACGCTACACCTCCGTCCTCGTGGCGCAAGACGCGGGGACGCGGGTGTTCGACTGCGTGACCAAGTTCCCCAGCCTGCACCTGTCGGAGCACCCGCATGTGAGGGGTGCAGTGTTTGGAGTTTATGGGTTTGCGGTTCAGGGTTCAGGGTTCAATTCAGCCGCACGCTCAGACATCTCTTTAGCCCGCCTGAAGCCGAATCAAGGCAGAAGGCCTTCAGTCCAAAGCCTTGATCATAAAACCCAACAAAAGCATCAAGGAACCGTCACATCTGCCCACCACCAATCGCAAACCGCATGCGCGCACACATGCTTATCTCCCCCCCCCCTTTCTTCCTCCCTCCAGCCCCCCACCCCCCTTCATGCACTTGCACACACCTTCAAACAACGCCGCCTCTGAGCACAAGGTTTGCGCAGCTGGCGTTGCCGCGCTTCACACACACGCGCACACACACACACACATGCACACACGCACACACACGCTCACACACTACATTTTTGCACTAACACTCGCAGTTGGCGTTGTCGCACGGTGTCGCGGCACTACGGGCGCACCTGGAGCGCAAGGCCTCTGAGTTCGAGGCTCGCAACACACACGTTGCGATTCGATTGGTGCGACTAGACGTGGCCGCGGGCTGCGTCGTGGTTGTTGGGCGCTGGGTGAGTGCGGCGTCGCGGGCTGCACGATTCCCTGTCCTTGTGTTGTAGGGCTGAGTGTATCTCGAGGGGGTTTCGCCGCGTGTAAGCATCGTGATGGTGTGTGCGGCTAGGCGTGGGTGATTTGTGGGTGCGAAGCGCAAACGTGTGTTTATCGGTGATTCGCGCCCGGCACTCTCCGGGGCGTGACATAAGAACAAGACTACAAGCCAAGGGGCGCTCTTCTAGAAGAGCTTGCTAGGCCGCGCATGCGCTCCTCTACCCTCCACCCGCCCCCCGCCCCACCGCGCCCCACCCAAACGATGCCATTGCGTCAGCGTTGTTCTTCACTAGAGGCGCACGCACACACACACACACACACACAGACGCACGCATGCACGCACACACGCACACATACATACAGGAGGTGCATGGCGCAGAAGACGCGAGTGAGGAGGACTTGCGCGCGTTGGTGAATGACTTCTTGTTGGAGGAAACGATGCAGGACGCGGACGAGCTTGCTGAGGTGAGTGTGTACATGTCAGTGTTTCCGTTGGCCAGCCCGCAACTCGACAAAGTGCACTTTCGGGTTGAGATTGGCCGATTTCAGCTAGTGCGTCGGGTTGAGATTGCGCGAATTTCGAACTGAAAAGTGTGAAAACGACATTTTCACACCATGTCCGCAAAAATTGCCTCCAACGGGTTGAGAATGGGGAGTGAGCCGTGAGGCCCGGGTTGAGCCGTCATTTCCCCAAGATCTTTAGCGGAACCATTGGTACATGTGTTTATATCGCGCACCGATACTTACCATTTGTGCACAGCTTGTCGAACCGAGCACCCAAACACTTGACCTCGCATCGCAGGGTGAGCGCACGCCCGCGAGTGTCCTCGACGGCGCAGCCCTCGACTCCTCGTCGGTAGTGTGGCAGCCGCTAGGTGTGCCCGATGGCGAAGATGCAAGTGGAGAGGTGAGGGCAGTTACCAGGGTCCTGCAAGAGCCGGCTCTCGGCCAACATTGCCGTGCACGGCTTGGGGAACATCCATTGGTGCTTTGAAGAAATCAGTTACGACTCCGTGCCCGGCTGGGGGGGCGGGGGGGGGGCATGGGCTCTGCTAGGTTGGGGTCCCGGCTTTTGCCATGGATTGGATTGGACTGCAAGGGAGCCACCAACAGGTTGCTACGCCATGTCCGCCTTCCATGTGTTGCGCTTCCGCTCTGCAACACGACGCCCATCGCCCATGCATGCAGGCGTCGCCGCCATGGCTGGGCGCGGAAGCCAGCCCGGGCCGCGCACAAACCTCCCCAGAGGAGACCGGAGATACAGCCGAGGAGGGGCGCCCACATGGGACCCACCCTCCCTCACTGGAGGGCGTGCCGTTGCTGGCCGCCACAACGTTGTTGGTGGCGTTGCCGCAGAGCGGCGGCAACCGCGTGTGCGTGCAGGTGCGGCAAGTACACGCTTATATATGACTCATCCCATCCGACACTCCCTCCAAAATGTGTCGTCATTATACTCCACCCCCGCCACCAACGGCTCCCACCGATGTTTGTGATTGGTTCTTCCGCCCTCCTCTTCACCCCCTTCGAACACCCCCCAAAGAACACTCGGTGTGCACCCGTCCCCTCGTGGCCGGGTCTCCCCTCCCATTACCCCTCTTCCCTTCCACCACACTCCACACCGCACTTTTGTGGCCACCCTCTTCCACATCGTACGCCACAACCCTTATGCAGTTTGAAACGCCCCTGCTGGCGCATGAGCTCGGCAGCGACCCTGACCTGGTCATCAGCTTCGCGCCTGCAGGAGATGATGACAGCGAGCCAGCGCCATACGCCTCGCTGGTGCGAGCGCGCGTGGGCGACCTGCAGGTGGGTGCGACCCCTGCCACCTCGCATACACACACACACACACACACACTCACACACACACAGTGTGTGTGTCTGTGTGCGGTCATGCGAAGTCAACGGGGGGAGATGCGCCGACCTCACCACCCCAGCATGGGCGCTCCTCACATACATGCACATCGCTGATTCGCTGATTCAAGGTTGGCTCACATTACTCCACACTCGCTCACACTAGGCGGACGCGCGGGCACGTGGCAACCCGCCCGGTCTTATGGACGTCGATGTTAACATGGAGGACCTCGGGCATGCGCTCTCATGCGCAGCGCGGGAGCGCGGTGGAATGCTCATTGTGCAGCTTGTCGACGACCCATCGCTCCTTGCCTCTGTGCTCGTCCCGTTGCTGCCGTGCGCGGCGAGCCCGGCGGTGGTCGAGATCTCGAACCTAGGTCTCGATGAGCGCACTGCGCAACACGTTGCGTGTGACCTCGGCCTCATGTTGCTTGCGCCGCGAGACCCTGCGCCAGCTGCGCGCCGGCTGCGGGACCACGCGCGGCGGAGCCTTGAGCAGGTAAGTGCGTGTGTGTTTTGCCAGCGCTTGTTAGTGAGTAGGTGGTTGTGCGTCGCGCAAAAGAGGAAACACACACACCACTACCCCGCCTACCACCCACTTGCGCAGTGGGCGCAACAGGCTGGCCACCTACCGGCCACCCTCGCACTGGTCGAATCTGTGGTCTTGGAACAGCAACACGACGCTGCCACATCCACGGCAACGCAACTTTTGGACGTTGCAGCGCCCACCGCAGCGTGGCAGCCGAGTGACGTGGACAACGCCTCTGAGGCACTGCCGCTGCACACGCCGGCCCCTCGGGATGCATACAACTCCTCGCCTACAGCAGCGGCAGCAACAAGAGGGGCAACAACAGCTGCAGCGACGGCGACACCCCAAAGCAACGCCGGTGGCTCACGCGTTGATCGTGGGGGCGGCGCCACGCTGGCCATGTGTGCCGGCACAAGCGCCAGCGCGGTGACCACGGCGCACCAACCCGCAGCGGTGCACACACACACCACCAACGACGGGGCCGCCGGCTACACAGGTGTGCCTGCGCGGGAGCACAGTGCTAGCGCCACTGGCAGCGTCGAGTCCCCACGCACGCTGTGGTGTTGGATCAACGTTGGCTTCTGTCTGGTCGTGATGGCGCGCGGCTTTTGTTTGGACGGGCCCAGCCGTGGTGCGTGCGTGCCACCTTTTGCATGTGTTGTGATCGCCTGCTGCTTGGGGGGGGTCCACTTTGTGGGCGACGCCAACGCAAAACGTATGCACATGCACACACACGCACCAAGCACACGCTCACAACGCCCCCCTCCCCCCTTGCCTCCCGTCTGTGCACAGTGTTTGTTGGCAACGCCGTTGGATGCTACGTGTACGCGCTGCCTTACGTAATGATCCTCACCGCACGCGCGTACCCCGCGTTGTTGGCGCGCCTCCCGCACGCGCTGGCGAGTGTCGACCCGGCGTCGTTGCGCCGTGCGGCGCACTTCCTGTACGCGTGGCTTTGCGCGCTGGCACTCGGTCACATACCGCCAGGACCATGCACGTTTGCGCGCACCGGCATGTGGACCCCAATCGCGGCCATGTACGGCCTGATGGAGCCGCTCGACGCGCTGCCGTGGTGGATGCGCGCTGCGTGGCCGCTCTTCATCGCCGCAACCCACCTGTTGGTGGGCTGTGCGTGTGCGTCAGGGAAAACGGGAGGCGAGATGCTGTGCACGCGCGACGCGTGGCGCGAGTACAGCGGCACGTTCGACTTCCAGTTTTTCTTCACATCGCGCTTGTGTGTGGCGCTTGCAGTTGAGGGCGCTCTGTGGTGCCATGCGTGGTGGCTGTCGAGAAGAGGCGGCGAGAGGAGGGTGCGGGAGAAGCAGGCGTAAGAGCCACGCTGTGCGTGCTCCACCAGATCTTGTGGGCGCGGCGCGACGAAATTGCATGGAACTGCGTGGCGAGCAACGAGTGGCATGATGAGGAAGCAACCTCCATTTACCCCTACCGTCCGTTATAATTGCACTACATAATTTTAGTTCTTGACTCCACTAAGACTGAGACGACGGAGAATATGCGACTTGCAAAAAAAATGACAACCAACCAAACGGGCGTAAAAATACGCCTGGGCCCGCTACCGGTCAATAACTTTTTCTTGGACTTATGTAGCTTTGACCTCCCCCACATTTAAAAGCGCATGCGCCAAAATGAATGGTGCCTGCTTCCGGTGGGGTGGGCATTTCTTGACACTGTTCTTGACACGGCTTTTTTTCTTTCGCATGTTCAGTTACGTTCCTGCACTGATGTGCAAACCAGCAACGTTGCAGGGTTTTTGGAATTGCAAACATAGGCCAGGGGCAGGGGCCAGCACCTCCGGTCGTGAGGAACCCCTATATGCGGCCGTGGGTTCTGACAACCGCTGTAGGGGAATTGATGTTTCGGGGGAAACAATGCCTTGAGATCAGCAATGCACCGTGGAGGCAATAGGTAGTGTGCATGGCATGGATGGCGGACTCTTCATTGAAACCCATTGAAATAGCAGGCTACTTGACGGCTACTACGGCAACTGCCGTCATCGACGTGGACGCGCCACGCACGCGACGCATGCGACTTACACCACTGAAGTGACCCTGCGGTGATGTATTGAGGCGATCTCCAACAGTTTTTTTGTGGGACAAAGAGTGACGAGGCTGGCTTGTTTAGGACAGGCCCTGCACCACTCAAAATTCAGCTTGCTTGCTTTGTTTAAACCTGCCTCGAGTAACCTCTCAGAAATACTTTAAGGCGGGGGAAATAACCGCCATTCCCTAAATCACGAAACATGTCTACCTGCCTTGATGATCAATTGATAATTGATTACAAAAGTACCGCTTTCATTGCTGTCTAGGCCCTCACGCGGTTGGATAGCACAAGTGTCGTTATCTCCCGTTGACAGTTAACGGGTGTCGGGGTGAAGATGGTGCCGCAAATGACAGATAGGAGGGGTGTATCTTGATGTATCTGCGCTTTTAGCCTTGCTCCACCAGCCTCTCGAATTCCTCGTGTGTTGTAACCGCGCCGCTGTTCATCTGGTCGGTCGCGCGACTGTTTGCAGGTCTTAAGCTCCTCAGTAAGGGCAACACCCAGATGTCTCTCGTGTGTTGTGCCTGTGCGTGTTGCAGAGCTTGTCAAACTGCTTGGTCCGCAGCCACCAGACGTTCTCCTAGGTCCCTTGGTCTGGGGAGGAGGATGTCAATGGCTGAAGCAGTAGGCCTACGGGCGCCCAGTCGTCTTC
>VFSX01000164.1:284684-314684 GCA_016618255.1 Chlamydomonas sp. UWO 241
CCCCACCCCACCCCAGCAAACTCTGTGCGCCCACTCTGTAGTTCGCGACGCCCCTGCTTGCACATGCACTCGGCCACGACCCCGAGCTAGTCATCAGCTTCGCGCCCGCTGGAGACGATGAGGGCGCGCCGGCTCCGTACGCCATGTTGTATGAAGCTCATGTGAGCGACTTGCAGGTGAGTGACCCCCACACACACGCACACACACCCACACACGCACACGCACACGCACACGCACACCAACACTCAAACGCCGCTCCGCCCCCCACCCCACCCCACCCCACCCCCTTGCGCCCCTTATGTGTATGCGTGTGGTAATGTGTAGGGGTGGAGGGTGCGCACTCGTGCGCCGCATGCACGTGCATTGCCGCTCTGCTTGCTTGGTGCCCGCCGCTGCGTGTAGGTGGCGTTGCCGTGTGGTCCCCCCCCTTTTTGACTTTTGACAGGGCTGCTTTGATTGATCCTGCTGGAACTCTGGAACTGATTGTGCCCGCCGGCCTGTGATTATAAACCCCTCTTGTTGCCACCCCCCACCCCAACACCCCCGCCCCAACACCCCCGCCCAAAGGAGGACGCGCGTGCGCGCGGCAACCCGCCCGGCCTGATGGACGTTGACATTGACATTGAGGACCTGGGGGATGCGCATTTGCGCGCGGCACGCGAGCGCGGTGGCATGCTCATCGTGCAGCTCGTTGACGGCCCGACGCTCCTCGCCTCCGTGCTCGTCCCGTTGCTGCCGTGCGACGCGAGCCCGGCGGTCGTCGAGCTCATGAGGCGAGAGCTCGACACACGCACTGCGCAGCACGTCGCGTGTGACCTCGGCCTGATGCTGCTTGCGCCGCGAGACCCCGCGCCAGCTGCACGCCGGCTGCGGGACCACGCGCTGCGGAGCCTAGAGCAGGTGTGTGTGTGTGTGCATGTTTTGTACACATGTGTGGTTGGGCAGGGTGGGGTGGGGGGCAGCAGCAAGAAGCTTGTGCGCAAAGGCCGGCTCACCTCCACCTACCCACTCGCCCTCACACAAACACTGCATTCGCATTGATCCCCGCAGATGGCACGGCAGGCAGGCGACCTACCGGCCACCCTCGCGCTCGTCGAAGCTACGGCAATGCAGCATGTGGGCGTTGCCGCACCCATCGTAGTGCAGCAGCACGTTGCGGGCGGCAACCTTGTGCCGCTGCTGCCACACGTGCCAGCCCCTGATGTAGGCGACGCATCACTGACAGCAGTAGCAACATCAGCAATTCACGGAGCCACAAGCGCCGGCGCGGCAGCCACGGCGCACCAGCTCGCGGCGGTGCGCGCGTCCACCACCGATGGCGGGGCCGGCAGCGAAGTTGGCGCGTCCGTGCGCGCGCACGGTGCAAGCTCGAAGGGGCTCGAGTCCCCTCCAACGCTTTGGTGCTGGATCAACGTCCTCTTCTTCTTCGTCGGGACGACGCGCAGTTTTGTGTTGGACGGGCCCAGTCGCGGTGGGTGCGTAGGAGCTCCCGCTTGTGAGGTGGTCGTGAGTTATTGTTGGGGGGGGGGACAAAGCTCCCTTGCACGCAGACGCTCTCTCACACAAACACACACAAACACACACGTTGCGCCCCTGCCTTGCGTGCGCAGTGTGCATTGGCAACGCTTTCGCATCCTTCGGGTACTCGTTGCCATACGCCGTGGTCATCGCCGCGCGCGCATACCCCGCGTTGTTGGCACGCCTCCCGCGAGCACTGGCGCGCGGCGACCCCGCTGCGATGCGCCGGGTGTGGCACGTGTTCTACTTGTTGGTGAGCGCGCTGGCGATGGGGCACATCCAGCCTGGTCTGTGCACGTTTGCGCGCACTGGCACGTGGACCCCCATCACGGCCCTGTTCGGATTGATGGAGCCGCTAGCTGAGCACGCATGGTGGGTGCGCGCGGCCCTGCCGTTTCTCATCGCCACAGGCCACGTGCTGGTGGGCTGCGCGTGCGAGTCGGGGAACAGCGGCGGTGAGATGTTGTGCACGCGTGACGCGTGGCGCACGTACCGGAGCACGTTCAACTTCCACAGCTTCGTCGCGGCGCGCGTGTGCGCGGCGCTCGTGGTCGAGGGTGGGCGCCAGTGCCGCGTGTGGTGGCTATCCAGGAGGCATGCAGGCGGCGGTGAGAGGAGGCTACGCGAGAAGCAAGCATGAGGGCCGCACCGCGCGCACTACTACACGCCTGGTGGCTGAGTGGTGGAGTGCTTGGCCGGTGGGTGTTGATGGCGGAGAGGGAGAGCAAGAGAGAGAGGGTTATTGTGGCCGATGGGGTGCATGCGCGGTGGCGGACGTGCGTGGTCGGCGGGGGAAGCTGGCGTGACACGCCACGCCGCGCTCATCCTCGCCTCGAGGCTGATGACGTGGCTGCCTGGTGGCGGTTTGGGAGTGCGCGCGCGTGGCGGCGATAGGGGGGTGCTCGTGAAGTTGGCATGAGACTCAGTGGCAAGAATAGAAGGGGCGTACTTAAGGTACGCCCTCTGTGTGTTTCTTAGGCTTGGCGGTAGCATACCGCCCAGGGCGGTGGTTGCAGGGCGATACACAAAAGCAGGGGAATGCACAATGTGGTTAAGAAACTCATTTTTCCCGCCATCAAACAAACCATTTGTTTACTCGGGATTTTCTGAGCACGACGGTGAAGCAATCTATAAGTTGGCGAGAGTATGGATTGACCCCGACCCCGGCTGGGCATCTTGGGGCGGTCACATACGGGCGCTTACGGTCACTTATTTCCATTCACGGTTTTAAGTTACGTTCTTCACTTCTTATCTTTTTCCTTTTTTGCGGGGGGCGGGGGGGGGGCACCATGGCTAGTACCTGGGAGAAACTGCTCAGCAGGTGGAAGCCACTGGCCACTGGATGCCACATGATACCTGGATCTCTGCCACATGATGCCTAGATCTCTGCCTCGAAGCCAGGTTTTGCGACGCCTGGGGGTCTTGAATAGGCATGTACGCCTAGGCCCAGGCAGAGGTCGGTTCCCCCTGCTGGTGTGGAGACGGAATTATGCTTGATAAATTGATGGTTTAGCTTAAACGGTGGGATGAGTTCAACACTGCCAGTGTGGAGGGCATGCAAATGGGCCTGCGGTGTGGCACCTGTGCCACACCTGCGCCACGCACAGTGATTCGCATGAGTGGTTGTGCAGCATTGTGTTTGGGGTCAGAGGTGTACCCCTGCTAGCTTACAAGCTACAAGTACAGCTCTAAAGCCAGATTTCGAGCAATTGGGGACATGTGGGAAAGAAAGGGAATGCTGCGCCTCGTGATGATGATTGATGTTTGACAGTGTTACGCCACGGTAGTGGTGTATACGAGCGTGTCGGCTCTCGGCCCGACACCTTCCTAAAACTGGCTGGCTACCTGGTAGCTCCGTTGTGAGGATTTACCCCTACGGCGTGCGCGGCACACGTGCACTCTGGACCGATATAGGGCACTGGGCCCCCATATTATGCAGCACAAGGGTGGTGGGCGCCAAAAGGGCCCACAACAGCGGGCGCATGCGCTAGAGCCTTGATACACTCGGAGTTACGGGCAGCTTCCGCCAGCTTCTTTTGGGTAGATTTCACTACCTAAACTGTGAGTCGCGGCCTAGGTAGCCGGAAGAAGCGGGCCCCATACCGAGCTCGGGCTTGTAAGCTCAGGCTTTACGGCCCCTGTGAGTCACCGTACGAGTACTTGAAACACGTACCATCCCCAGTCCCTCGCCTATGCCCTACCAAAATCCCAACGTCTAATCCGCGCCATGGAATGCAGTCATAATGCCTGAGACGGTCCGGGGTGCGCCTCGGGCGGTGGTGGGCGCCCGAGGCGATCGGGGTGGCACCTGAGGCGGTTTGGATCACGCCTGAGGCGACGCCTGAGGCGATCAGGGGTGCGCCTCAGGCGTCGCCTCAGGTGGTCGGAGCGCCTGAGGCGCCGCCTGATCCGCGCCATGGAATGGGACGCCTGAGGCGCCGCCTCAGGCGTTGTGAATGTGGTAGGGTTGGCTTGCAAGCCAGCTGATACGGGGCTGTAGGAGGCATCTCCCCTCAGCCCCGGCGGAGGCGTTGAGCCCCCGCTAGACGTGACAGTGGTGGAAGTGGTGCATGCGGACTGCATGGGCGCGGCCAGCTCCGCGCACCTACCGTTTCCGCGGCAGCATCTGCGAATATGCTGCCACCATTTGAGTAGCTGACGGAGCTGCTTTCCCCAGTTGTATATATAAGGCGCCCCTCGCCGCCGGTTAACCAATCCCCAATTGAACGTGTTGAGTTGTAACACCTAGCAAGTCTCTCGCCTCCTCGCCAAGCCAGCAAGCAGCAAGCAGCCTACTCCGTCTGACACAGGGCTGTATCCACGGCCTTGAGTGACGCCCTAGGCTGAGAGGGCGACGCCCACAGCCAGGCCCCTCCCCGCGCCCCAGGCTAGCCCCGCCTGTCCTGTGTCACCGTCAGCCCGACCCCCCTCTGTGTCGACTTGGCGCCAGTCTACCACCTTGCACCCTCGCTGTTATGGGACGTCGGGTCTCCTAGTGCCTTAACAATGCAGAGCGCCTTTTGATGATGATGGATGTTACAGTCAGGGACACCTCTAAAGGCGTATACGATCGTGCTCGGCGCGTATAGCCCGAGCACCTTACTGAGATGGCTGGCTTTTGGTGGTCAGGAACCCCAACTCTGTAAAGAGCGTGGGCGCCCCCCTAATGCGAGACTGCCCGTGTCACTCGCTGCCCGCTTGCCATCCACCCAACCTTCTACTTAGCACAACTACTACTTAGCAAGATGCCCCCTGCACACAAACAGGCGCCATGCTACATGGGGTGCATAAGTGACGTCTCGATGCCTGCAGCTGCTGCATCTACTGCAGTAGGAGGCCTCTCCTTCCATCGATATCAGGTGGATCCAGCTGGTGGCTGGTGGCACCAGAAAGGCTCAAATCAAGACAGGTTCGAGTTGGCTATCAAGTGCAGTTTTGGCCTTCGAGGGCAGCTGGGCCGACACCTCAAGGAAGCTTCTCTACCGCTGCCCATCGGTCAGCGCACCCCAGCACACCACTAGGGGGGGCGTCTCCAACCCCGTACACCTGCGCCAGCCACCGCACCGACCGCTGACCCACTGGGAGCTCCAGCTGCAGCAAGGGGTTGACCCACAGCGGGCACCATCACCCCAGCCCGCGCCGGCTCGCCGCGGCCCTCCTGCTCCTTCACCCTCCGCCCACCCAAACCTGCGCCCCATGAGGTTTGCGGGCACGCACATGTAAAACCTGTGGTTGGTGTCGGCTCCTCCTTTGTTGATGTCGCTGGTGTCCCATTACATTACACAGATCGGCAACCACCCCCCACCGCCCTCCTCGCCGTTGGACCCCTCCTCCTCCCCAGCTCCCCCGCCGCCACGGTACGCGCCCGGAGGACCCCGGGGCGTGAGCTAAGACCTGTACTGCACGTCAAGAGAGGTTCTACTCAGAGAGCCCCCACGCAGGGGGGGGGTCACCACGCAGGGGGGGGGGGGTATGGTAGCTAGCCTCGTTAGGCAGCTCCCTCAATCCCACGATCCCAGGGCGCATACTGTAAACTGTAATCTGTAAACTGGGGGGGGGGGGGGTCACCCCCCACCGCCCTCCTCGCCGTCAGACCCCTCCTCCCCAGCTCCCCCGCCGCCACGGTACACTGAGCGCACGTGCTCGTGCGGGTAGCACCGCCCGCACACCTCGCACACGTCGCCGTATTGGGCCTCTGCTGCCTGCGTGTGTGTGTGCGTGTGTGCGCGTGTGTGTGTGTGTGTGTGTGTGTGTGTGTGTCAGTGTTTGTGCACATGCCGCCGTACTGCGCATCTGCCGCCTGCGTTACGGTTTGCAACAGGGGGCAGTGCGGTTTGCGACAGGGGGCAGTACGGTTTGCAACACCAAGAGAGGGGGCAGGCTGCCCATCCCATGCTCTACCCCATGCACACGCACACACTAATGCACGCACGCACGCACGCACACACGCACGCACGCACGCACGCACCCACGCACCCACCCAGCCACCCTCTCTCCCAACTCCCCCCCCCCTCCGCACCTCATCCTCGTCCTCCCTCTCCTCCTCGCTCCCGCTGCCCCCGCGCGCCGCGCCGGCGGCCCTAGCGCGCACGCGCACGCTGCGGGGCTCCCGCAGCGCACGCAGTCGTTGGAGGTATGCTGCCACCGCCTCTTCGTGCACCTGTTTGGGGTTTTAGGGATAAGGGTTTAGGGTTAAGAGTTCATGAAATCTTCTACTGAGTTGCTTCAAACACTTGGCAACAGAAATCACAAAAAAAACAATACTGCCCCCCTCCGCACACCACCTCGCCCGCAGGGCCGGACGTGTCGAGGTGGGAGCGGCCGACAATCGCCCTGTCTCGGAACACACTCACACACACACACACGACCGCACCCACATGTGCACACGCATACACACGCTCACGCTCACGCCGAAGGGGAGACGTGGAGAACCGGCTTCAAATAAATGAAAAAAAATGCCCCACGCTGCACACACACCTCGCCGGGAGGGCCGAACATGTCGAGGTGGGACCGGCCAACGATTGCCCCGTCTCGAAACACAAGGAGCACTGCGTGTGTGTTGGGGTGTGTGTGTGTGTATGTGTGTGTGTGTGTCACACCCTGCTATGTGTGCGCGCGCGTGTGTGTGCGCGCGTGCGCGCGTGTGGTTGGGTGGGTGGGTGTTTGGGTGGGTGGGTGCGAGTGTGCGTGTGCGTGTGTGTGTGAGTGTGCGTGTGTATGTGTGTGTATGTGTGTGTATGTGTGTGTTTGTGCGACAATGGCCCTGTCTCAAAGCACTGTGGGTGTGAGGGAGGGACAAGGTGTGATGGGGGTGGAGGGTCCACGCTCGTACGCACGCACGCACGCACGCACGCACGCACGCATGCATGCACGCACGCATGCACGCACACACACACACACACACACACACACACACACACGCATGCACGCACGCATGCACTCACAAAACACACACACACACCTGGCAGCTGCTCCAGCCCATAGGCCCGTCGCACATCAGATGCCTCTGGCCCACGTGTGGGTGCGCGCGCACGAATGAACGCGGTGCCCCTGTGTGTGTGTGTGTGTGTGTGTACGTGCATGTGTGTGCGTGTGCGTGTGTGTGTGTGTGCGTGTGCGTGTGCGTGAGCGTGAGCGTGTGCGTGTGCGTGTGCGTGTGCGTGTGCGTGCGCGTGTGCGTCTGCATTTGTGTGTGTGTGCATGTGCGTGTGCGTGTGCGTGTGCGTGTGCGTGTGCGTGTGCGTGTGCGTGTGCGTGTGCGTGTGCGTGTGCGTCTGCATTTGTGTGTGCACGCGCGCGTGTGTGTGTGTGTGTGTGTGTGTGCGTGTGTGTGTGTGTGTGTGTGTTTGTGAGTGCGCATGTGCTTGTGCATGTGTATGCACACCTGTATCCCCAACTGCTTCTTGAATAAGGTTTTTTTAAGGGGGGGGCAGAAAACACGAGAAATAGAACACAAGCTGGAATCTTGAATCCTTGCTGTGAATGTTGCAAAACCATCGGATTTTTTGAATTTGGGCACCTGGGGGCCGAGATATGAGGGCTCAAAGTTGGGGGTGGGTGGGGGGTGAGGGGGGGGGACCAGAGCTTTCTTCGGGGGGTTCAGCACTTTCTTTCTAGTGGGCCGTTTTGGACGGGAAAACCACCATTGGAATCGCCTTGATGAGAGGAGCACAAATCCACTCTAAGAAGTGACCCTGAGTTATAGGGTGGGGGGTAACACCCCCTCAACGCCCCAACTCCTCGTGCTCTCTTCGGTGCACCAAGTGCCCACAAGGGATTTTTGCAACCTTCATGGATTGAGATGGGACCGACGCCATCTGAATGTCCTTGGAGAGCACAGCAAAACACCTCAGGAGAGTCAACCCTGAATCTGCCTGGAAAGTGTCAACTGGCGGGTCCATACTCCTTGGTGCCCCTAACTAAGCCATGGAATGGCTAGATTTGGGGGGTGATTTTGGCCATCTGCTGGCGAGTTAGACAGTGCGATGGACAGCCCTCACTGTAACAAAGCCATGCGCACTGGTCCCGGCTTCATGCATGGCGTATTTTGTGAGATGGGGGGGGGGGGGGGGGGGGGGGGGGTCATTTTTTTGTACCATGTGTTCCAATATTTTCTATTCTGCCCCCCCCCCGTGGGTTATTCACCCTCTAGTCGGCGCACAGTTGGTCACCCGCCTCCAAACGGAATCCCCTCAATGATGACAAAAAAGCCTATTAAGGTCTGCCGTGCAGAGTTCTCTGCAACGTCATCTCTCTCTCTCTCTCTTATACCTGTATCGGTGTGCCAGAGCCTCGAGTGACTCGTCTAGAACATCACACGCAGCACAGCCTTCCACCTGTGTGTGTGGGGTGTGTGTGTGTGTGTGTACATTAACACAAGCAGCACAGCCTTCCACCTGCGTGAGTGTGTGTGTGCATGTGTGTGTGTGTGTGGATGGGGGGAAGTGTGTGTGTGTGTGCGTGTGTGTGTGGATGTGTGTGTGTGTGTGCGTGGATGGGGGGATGTGTGTGTGTGTGTGTGTGAATGGGGGGTTGGATGTGTGTGTGTGTGTGTAGAACATCACACGCAGCACAGCCATCCACCTGCGCGAGTGTGTGTGTGTGTGTGTTTGTGTGTGTATGTGTGTGCGTGTGTGTGTGCGTGCGTGCGTGTGCATGTGTGTGTGTGTGTGTGCGAGAGCGTTTGTTCATGTGCGCGTCTGCTCATGTGAGAGCAGCCGAAAGCCTCCCACATTGCCAAACCCAAACTAAGCCACACACACCGCCAAGTGCGCCACGCAGCTTCCCCCCAGCTCCCCCGCGCGCGCGCCACCGTCCGCCACCGCGCCCCCAACGTCGTGCAAGGCTGCCGTCACCCTAGGCCCAAACACCCCCCCCCCTCCCTCAAGTAAATCCCCTCACGCCTGAAAGCCCCGAGATCCGCAAGCCCTCGCCCCCTTTTCTGGGAGCTGGGGGGGGAGGCCCCTCGGAGCCTCCCCCCCCAGCTCCCCCGCGCGCGCGCCATCGTCCCGCCACCGCGCCCCCCCAACGTCTGCTACTGTCCCATAGCCCTAGACCCAACGCCCTTTCAGGGTTGATTACGCCCTAGTTCGCTCCTGAAAAACTCACAAACGTGACTCACCGCCACGTGCGCCACGCAGCTTCCCCCCAGATCTCCCGAGTGCTTGCCAACGGCCCACCACGTCCGAAAGAGTCCCCCGCCTTTGCCCCCCCCCCCCGAATTGATAAGACCCCAATCTGCTCCATGCATTTGCTCGTGAATGACACAAGTACACAAACGCGACTCACCGCCAAGTGCGCCACGCAGCTTCCCCCCAGCTCCTTCGCGCACACCACCGTCCCGCCACCGCGCCCCCAACGTCGCGCAAGGCTGCCATCACCCTAGCCCCCCCCCCCCCCCCGTAAATCCCCTCACGTCCCAAAGCCCCCAGATCCGCAAGCCCTCGCCCCAGCCCCTCGAAGCGCAACCACCAAGTGCGCCACGCAGCTTCCCCCCAGCTCCCCCGCGCGCGCCCACGTCCCGCCACCGCGCCCCCAACTTCGCGCCAGGCTGCCGTCACCCCTAGGCCCCCCCCCCTCTGAAGGGTTGATTAGGCCCAAATTTGCTGTTAAAAAACAATAATACAGCTACAGTAACATCGGCTTTCCAGCAAAGACTACCTCTAGTCCTAGTACCACCGCCTAGACCCAAGTCCAGTTCTGGCCCTAACAATTACTTGTGAGGGGCGGTAGCCACCAGCTGGCTGCCTGCCAACGTGTAGTCCCAGAGCAAAAGGGAGAGCTACTGTGCGACGCCTCCAAAATAGGTCCTAACTGCTTCCAGGGGATAGGGGGTCAAGTGGCGCTTGCCAATCGACTTGACCGCCGAGGTGGAGGGGCCGGCGCCTGAGGGGCAGCCGGACCGTACACCACAGCTCTCCACCCGACCCTATCCTGAGCACGCTCAAACGTCGTGTCCGAAAAAGCCTTCCAATCAGAACGAGTGCCACTAATTTTGCCTAGCTGCTGAGTCAGTAGCTTGAGAAAATAGTGTCGGGGTAGGCTGGAGGCCGGCCTTGCTGCCGAGCCACATCCATTGTGCAGTCAAAAGTCGTACGAGGAAGACGAGAAGCCGGCATGCGCATCACATGGCCTAGCCACTGCATTGATCGCTTTGCCACAAGGCTCTCAATTGGCTCAGTGTCGCACGCCTGCCGAATATAAGTTAATCTGTGCCGGTCGACCAGGCGCACACCCAGAATGCGACGAAGGCAGTTAGAGTGGGCAACCTCCAATCGAGTCAGTTGTGTTTTAGTAGGGGCCCATGTTTCGCAGCCGTACAGAAAGTGGGGCAGCACGAAAGTGTTGTAAACCCGCATCCTAGACTGCACTTGCATCTTCTTGCTGGCCCAAATCTGATCAAAAGACGCAAACACGCCCAGCGCGCGACCGACACGCACTGATCTCCTCTTCCACACCACCACTCTGGGTTATCCAACTCCCTAGATACTTAAATGCAGAGACGGTCTTCACTTCACCACTAGTCAGCGCAAACGCGGGCAGATCCGCATCAGAATACAGTAACAGTAACAGTAACACAGGGTTTCCAGCTAAGCAGGCTACTCTTCTACTAGAGACACCCGCCGATACTCCAGCACACTTAAGTACTAGAGTACCGCCGGCTCCCGGCCGATAGACTACCGCTCCCGCCGGCTAGACTACCCCAAACAGCGGTCTCTGAGAGACATGTCTGGCAAGGAGCATATAGGAGAGGACCTTCCTCAGGGTCACAGTAGTGGCCTTGTGGCCAGTCAAGCCGGCAGAGCCGACTGGCGCTGACTGGAACGGTCCCCGCCTGGCAGTGCATGGCTGTCCAGCTCTCGTTTGCATGGGGCTCAGCCGGCGCCCCATGCCTCATGCATGGCCAGGTCCCACCCTCCAGGGGTGCATGGACGACAGAGTTGTCATGGAGGCTGCCTGAAGACGTTCCAACGCCAGTCACCGGCAGACGAGCGACCCCGAGGATGAGCGCGGTGACGAACGCTACGATTGGTGAAGCGGATTTACTCTGTGTTGCCTCGGCGGTCGCCACCGCTGAAGCCGTGATGGTAGCCGGCCTCCACGGGCAGCCATCTTGACCAATGTCCAGCATGCATTGACGGGCGCCAGCTCCTCCGCTCGTCGATCAACTCGTCGAGATCGGTGCCGCATGGCGTCCTGCATGGGGGGAGGATAAGGGCCGTCTCCCAGCACGGGCCGCGGCAGCGCCGCGGCTACTCGCCAAGCCATGGCAGCGCCGGGCCAGCCGCTCCTGAAGTGTTCCACCGAGGGGCAGTCTAGCAGGAGCCGGGCCAGTCGTATTTTACCCCGCTCGCCAGCGGCACGGAGATCCTCGTCACCAGCAGCGCCGCATTGCTGGGTCCAGGGCTCAGCGACGAGAACGCGCCTCCGTTAATCGAGCCCCGAGCATCATAATCTGCTGGCAAAATCATCACTTCTGTCTTGGCGGCGTTGATTTGCATGCCAAAGCTAGAGGACACTTTGTCAAGGATTTTCAGCATAAGCGCCAATTGAGCTGGGTCATGCGAGAACAAACATAAATCGTCGGCATACATCAGCATTACTATACGCTCAACCGACGACGACAACACAGAGCAGCCGGCTCGGGTCACGACTGACACGCCAGCCCCCTCTGGCATATCATGTCTAGCGCCTTTTTCACTATGTGGTCAATAAAAACATTGAACCTCACAGGAGCAATGACGCACCCGTCGCACATCAGACGACACAGGGAATTCGTGCCCGATTTTCCCAGCCAGCCGCACGGCAGCTGTGTTGGTGTGAAGATCCTCCAACAGATCAATAATGCGCGGATGAACACTATATAATCTAAGGACTCTCCACAGTGCCGCACGGTTTATGCAACCGTAAGCTTTAGAATAGTCAACAAATGCCACAGCCATGCATTGTTTGTATTCGGCATGTGCCACGCTCAGCGAGCAAAGAGTAAAGTCGCATCAACAGTACATCTACTTTTTCTGAAACCACACTGAGCCTCATGCAACTGACCATCAACCTGCGTGGAGACGCGGTGCAGCAGTACGGCAGCGTACACTTTCCCGGCGATAGAGAGAAGGCTTGTACCGCGGTAGTTACCAGGGGAGTCACGCGGACCCTTCCCCTTATGTAACGGTGTGATAATAGCAGTCTTCCATTCCCTCGGGGCTCTCCCCGACCGCCATACGGCGATGATGACCCGGTGGAGCCATGCGATGGCAGGTGGGCACCGCAACAGCATGGCGTCCAGCTGGTCACCGCCCGGAGCGGCGGCCGAGCGCAACGCTCGCACACACGCCTCCGTCTCAGCCAGGTCAGGGGGTCACCGCCAAGTGCACCACGCAGCTTCCCCCCTGCTCCTCTGCGCGCGTGCCCACCCCACCTAACGTGACAGACTGTAAAACCCACCATTTCTCTTGCTCTTTAACAACACACAAACGCATTTATCTCTGCGCGCGCGTCCACACGTCCCGCCACCGCGCCGCCAACGTCGCGCAAGGCTGCCATCACCCTAGGCCAGAACAAACTCCCCCCCCCTCCCCTAAGTGACTCCCGTCACGCCCCAAAGTCCCCAGATCCGCAAGCCCTCGACCCAGCCCCTCGAAGCCCTACCGCCAAGGGAGCCACGCAGCTTCCCCCCAGCTCCCCCGCGCGCGCACCCACCCTACTTAATGTGCCAGATTGTAAAACCCACCAAGTATCTTGCTCTTTAATAACATACAAACACGATTCTCGTGCTCCTTAATAACACACAAACGCGACTCACCGCCAAGTGCGCCACGCAGCTTCCTCCCAGCTGCCCCGCGCGCACGCCCACCCTACCTATCATGACAGACTGTACCCTATCATGAAATTGCTCTATAATAACACACAAACGCGACTCACCGCTTAGTGTGCCACGCAGCTCCCCCCTAGCTCCCCCGCGCGCTCGCGCCCACCCTACCTAATGTATCATACTTTAAAATCCGAATCCCCAAGAACTGTGTAGACCCAAATTTGCTCCATGAATTTGCTCGTGAATTACACAAATACACAAACGACGACTCACCGCCAAGTGCGCCACGCAGCTTCCCCCCTGCTCCTCCGCGCGCGCCCCAACGCCCCGTCAACGCGCTCCCAAGTCCGCTAGCTAGGGTCCCACGGCCCTAGACCCCCCCCCCTTCCCCCAGGGCTTTGATCTAACCCCAATGTGCTGGTGAATAACACAAAGACACAAACGACGACTCACCGCCAAGTGCGCCACGCAGCTGCCCCCCTGCTCCTCCGCGCGCGCCCCAACGCCCCGTCAATGCGCCCCCACGTCCGCTAGCTAGGGTCCCACGGCCCTAGATCCTCCCCCCCTTCCCCCAGGGCTTTGATTTAACCCCAATGTGCTAGTGAATAACACAAAGACACAAACAACGGCTCACCGCCAAGTGCGCCACGCAGCTTCCCCCCTGCTCCTCCGCGCGCGCCTCAACGCCCCGTCAATGCGCCCCCACGTCCGCTAGGGTCCCACGGCCCTAGACCCTCCCCCCCTTCCCCCAGGGCTTTGATTTAACCCCAATGTGCTGGTGAATAACACAAAGACACAAACGCGACTCACCGCCAAGTGTGCCAAGCAGCTTCCCCCCAGATCCCCCGAGCGCTTGCCAACGTCCCACCACCTCCGAAAGGGTCCCACCGCCCTGCCCTCCCCCCCCCCCAGAATTGATCAGACCCCAATTTACTCCATGAATTTGCGCATAAATGACACAAATACACATACCCGACGCACCGCCAAGTGCACCACGCAGCTTCCCCCCAGCTCCTCCGCGCGCACGCTCACCCCACCTCATGCGACAGACTGTCAACCCCCATCATCAGTTGCTCTATAATAACACACAAACGCGACTCACCGCAAAGTGCGCCACGCAGTTTCCCCTAGCTCCCCCGCGCGCGCGCCCACCCTAAGTAATGTGACAGACTGTAAAACCCACCATTTCTCTTGCTCTTTAATAAACACAAACGCATTTATCTTACTGTGTAACAACACACAAACGCGACTCACCGCCAAGTGCGCCACACAGCTCCCCCGCGCGCACGCCAACGTCCCGCCACCGCAACCCGACGCCAGGCCACGAAGCTTCTCCCCATCTCCGCCACACGCCCACATCCAGCAAGCTAGATAGAGGACGGCAGCAGGGAGGGGGGGCGGGGGGCAGGGGGGGGGCTTGTCCGACCCTACCACATTCCCAACGCCTGTGGCGGCGCCTCAGGCGGCGCATTTTCTTGCGCAGATCAGGCGGACGGCTTGACTCACCGCCAAGTGCGCCACGCAGCTTCCCCCCAGCTCCTCCACGAGAGCGTTCACGTCCCGCCACCGCGCCCCCACGTCCGAAAGGGTCCCGTAGCCTTGGGCGCCGTTTTGCGCGCGCTGCGCCGCTTCGTATTGCAGCTGCTGCAGTCGTGCTGCACGAAGGTGCTCCACAGCTGCGGTGGTGTGTGGAGGACAGTGGTGTAATTAAGGAAACCAAGAACGCACTGTTTGCGATTTCCAGGTTTGCCTGGGCTGCGGGGGTGCTAATGACACCACTGGTGAAGGATACCGTAGCACCGCTTTGCCTTGCCGATTAAAAAATCCCAAGGGCGTGCCGGCAAGGTCGATTTCTAAAAAAGATTGCCGAAAAAGTCAAAAAAACCAAAAGTGACGTCAAAACGGGGAAACAAATCCAAATTGATTTCCGTGGCAAAGCACCAAAATGATAAACAATTACCCCCTTTATAACAGTGGCGGCAAGGCAAAGCGGTACTACGGTAGGGTTGGGTGCAGTGTTTCCGTTCCAACCAGCCAACCCGCAACCCGCAAACCTGCAACAGCGGGTTGAGATTGGCGACTACGGGCTGGCGCTGCGGGTTGGAATTGCGCGAATTCCGACCCAAAAGTGTGAAAAACGACATTTTCACACCCTTTTCGCCTCAGGCCTCAGGCACCACCTTGGGCGTCATCCCGACCGCCTCAGGCGCCACCCCGACCGCCTCAGATGTTATGACCGCATTCACTTGCACGGATCAAACGATGGGGCTGTGGTAAGGCCGCAGAGCCCATGGGCTAAGCCCCAAACATGACCCACACCTGGGTCACCGCCCCCGTCCCCGTCGTCGTCGCCGAAGTCACTGTCCAGCGAAGAGGCGTCACCATCTGCACCACGCTCGCGCTGCGTGCGTGTGAGGGGGGAAGGGGGGCAGCTTGTGTGTGTGCATGTGTGTGTGCATGTGTGTGTGCGTGTGCGTGTGTCTGGGCGTGTGTGTGCACAGAAGAGGGGGGTTCAGAGGCAGGTGCGGTCGTGTACACCGACACACACACACACGCACACACACGCAAACACATACCTGTGTCTGCGCCGCTGCCGCCGCTGCTGCAAGGGCAGCGGGACGAAGCCCTAGGACCGCATCTGCAGAGGTTGTATGTGGGTGTGGGTGTGGGTGTGGGTGTGCATTTGTATGGGGGTGTGGGTGTGTGGGTGCGTGTGCGTGGCTGTGTGTGTGTGTGTGTATGTGTGTATGTGTGTGTGTGTGTGTCTTTTGTGTTTTGTGTGTGTGTGTGTGTGCTGCTGTTGGCGCTTCTGCTGCCGCTGCAGCAAGGGCAGCAGGACGAAGCCCTAGGACCGCATCTGCAGAGGTTGTATGTGGGTGTGGGTGTGGGTGTGTGTGTGCGTGTGTATGGGTGTGTGGTTGTGTGGGTGCGTGTGCGTGTCTGTGTGTGTGTGTATGTTTGTGTGTGTATGTGTGTGTGTGTGTGTTTTGTGTGTGTGTGTGTGTGTGTGCTGCTGTTGGCGCTTCTGCCGCCGCTGCAGCAAGGGCAGCGGGTCGAAGCCCTAGGACCGTTTCTGCAGAGGTTGTGGGTGTGGGTGTGTGTGTGGGTGTGCGTGTGTATGTGCGTGTCTGTGTGTGTGTGTGTGTGTGTGTGTGTATGTGTGTGTGTTTTGTGTGTATGTGTGTGTGTGTGCTGCTGTTGGCGCTTCTGCCGCCGCTGCAGCAAGGGCAGCGGGTCGAAGCCCTAGGACCGTTTTTGCAGAGGTTGTATGTGTGTGTGGGGGGAGGTGTGTGGGTGTATTGGTGTGTGGGTGCGTGTATGTGTCTGTGTGTGTGTGTGTGTGTTTTGTGTGTGTGTGTGTGTGCTGCTGTTGGCGCTTCTGCCGCCGCTGCAGCAAGGGCAGCGGGTCGAAGCCCTTGGACCGTTTCTGCAGAGGTTGTATATGTGTGTGTGGGGAGGTGTGCGTGTGTAAGGGTGTGTGGGTGCGTGTGTGTGTATGTGTATGTGTGTGTGTTGTGTGTGTGTGTGTGTGTGTGCTGCTGTTGGCGCTTCTGCCGCCGCTGCAGCAAGGGCAGCGGGTCGAAGCCCTAGGACCGTTTCTGCAGAGGTTGTATGTGTGTGTGGGGGGAGGTGTGCGTGTGTATGGGTGTGTGGGTGCGTGTGTATGTATGTGTGTGTATGTGTGTGTGTGTGTGTTTTGTGTGGGTGTGTGTGTGTGCTGCTGTTGGCGCTTCTGCCGCCGCTGCAGCAAGGGCAGCAGGACGAAGCCCTAGGACCGCATCTGCAGAGGTTGTATGTGGGTGTGGGTGTGGGTGTGGGTGTGCGTGTGTATGGGTGTGTGGGTGCGTGTGCGTGTCTGTGTGTGCAGCTCTGCAGCTCTGCAGCTCTGCAGCTTCAGACAACGGAGCCCAGGTATCTCAGTGCCATCACTTCGACCGCTATGCGGCCCGAGCCAGCGCTCAACTTGAGCTACCGAGTTCCTCCAGCCGCCATCGTCCCGCCCACCGCCCACCGCCCAGTCGTTCATTCGACCCCACGCCCCACCTCAAGAGACCCACCGCTTATCCCACTGCTGCCCCGTCGACCTCCATACACCCACATGCTCGTCACATGGAGTTGCCCCTCCCCATGCGCCCCATGCGCGCACATGCACCCCATGCACCCCCCCCCCATGCTACCAGCGCCTATGTATGCGTCATGTGGCCGGGCCACAGTGTGGCTCCCTCCTCTCTCCCCTCTCCTCCCTCCCTTCTCCTGTCTTCCACCCCTCCATCCCCACTGCACCCCACCCCATCCTGTGCCCCCCGCCCCTCCTAACCCTCCCCCGCCCTCACCCTCTCCCTCCGACTACCCTCCCGCTGCCTCCCTCCCACTGCCCCCCACTTGCACAACTACCGCTGTTCGGACACGACTTCGCTCTATGCCGGCGGCGCCATCACCTTCTTCCGGCTCACGCCGGTGACTTTTGCGCCCACTCCGTCACGTTCTACGCCCTCCGCAAACATCCATCTCTTCAACTTCACACGCGACATCCCCGAGCGCCCCGAGTTCGCCGAGCGAGTCACCACCGAGTGGATCATCTTCGCATGATTTCCACAACTGTGGAAGTCCTTCTGCCGACACCTAGTTTAAACTCAGTCGAGGCGGATTGACGAACACAGCCGTCAATGACCCGCCACTGCCCCTTTCCCCCACTGCTTTACGAATGAGGTTGTTCACCCTCTTGCTGGCGCACGGTTGGTCTCCCGCCTTCAAACGGAATCTCCTCAATTGATGACTAGAAACAGCCTATCTAGGTCTGCCGTGCAGAGTTCTCTGTAACGATATCTCTCTCTCTCTCTGTGTGTATGTGTGTGTGTGTGTGCGTGTGTGTGGGTGGGTGTGCGTCTGTGCGTGTGAGTGTGCGCATGTGTGCGTGTGTGTGTGTGCGTGTGTGTGTGTGCGTCTGTGTGCGTGCATGTGTGCGTGTGTGTGCGTGTCTGTCTGTGTGTGTGTGTGCGTGTGTGTGTGTGCACGTGTGTGTGTGTGTGTGTGTGTGTGTGCACGTGTGTGTGTGTGTGTGTGCTGCTGTTGGCGCTGGCGCTTGCGCCGCTGCCGCCGCTGCCGCAAGGGCAGTGGGACGAAGCCCCAGGACAGCATGTGCAGAGGTATCGTGTGCGCGGGCATGTGTCTTTTTATGCTCGCGCTGCTGCTGCTGCTGAGACGGCTGCGGGCCAAAGGGTGAAGGTGTGTTAGGGTGAAGGTGTGTGTGTCAGTTTGTGCGCGTGCATGTGTGTGTGTGTGTGTGTGTGTGTGCCGGGCACGCGCTTGCCATCAGAAAACACGTACGTCCTGTTGTAACTTATACCCTCGGCCCTCAACCCACAACCGCCAACATGAAACCCTGAACCCTGAAACTATAGGCGCCTAAACCCCAAGGCACACACACGTGCTTTGTGGTCCAGCCGGGCGTTCGTCCTATCGTGCGAACACAGCTCGGAGCGCAGCGCGTTGCCTGCTTTCTGTTGCCTGGCGGCACACGCATAACCTAAACCCTACAGTTATATAAAACCCCAACCCTCAAACAAGCCCGACTCCCAGACCCTGACGCCTGACTCCGAGACCCCTGATACTCGGAGCGCAGCACGTTGCCCGCCTTTTGTTGTGCCTGGCGGCACGCTTCAACCCAACCCCCCCAACAGACACCCTTCAACCACAAAACAACCCCTTATAACCCCAAACCTCGGGAAACAAATACGTCCTGTTGTTACTTATAACCTCAGCCCTCAACCCACAACCGCCAACACAAAACCCTGAACCCTGACACCATAGGCGCCTTAACCCCAAGGCACACAAACCTGCTTTGCGGTCCAACCGCGCGTTCGTCCAATCGTGCGAACGCAGCTCGGAGCGCAGCGCGTTGCCTGCCGGAACACTCACACCCTCAACCCTTGCGCTCAATGAAAACTCAACCCACAACGAAACAGCCCGACTCGTAGTAGGGCCCGTAACACGCAGAGCGAAGCGCGTTGCCCGCCTTGCGTTGCGCCTGACGGCACACGAATAGGCTAAACCCTACAGTTTTATACAACCTCAACCCTCAAACAAGCCTGACTCCCAGACCCTTAAGCCTGACTCCCAGACGCCCGATACTCGGAGCGCAGCACGTTGCCGGCCTTGTGGTGCGCCTGGCGGCACACTTGAACAAGACCCCAACAGACACACTTAAGACCACAAAACAGCCCTTGATAACCCCAACCCCCCGAGCCCCTCACCCCAAGGGCCCACAAACCTGCTTTAAGGTCCAGGCGCACATTCGTCCTGTCGTGAGAAAGCAGCTCGGAGCGCAGCGCGTTGCCCGCCTTTTGCTGCGCTAGGTCACGCCTGCAGCACGACTCCAGCGTGGGGTCGTGCATCATGGACGCAAACTCCTGCGACCAAAGACAGGAGGAAAGGGGAGCAGGGCTGTTGAGAGATGCGGCAGAGAGGGGGTCGAGAAAACAATGTTTTAGAATCGGCTTCTGCTGAGCCAGGTCGCGCTGGCAGCACGAATCGAGCATGAGGTCGTGCATCATGAACGCAAACTCCCGCGACCGGGGTAACGAGCAGAGGGGAGCAGGGCGGTGTTGGCCGTCGAGAGATGGCGCAAAGAAGGGGTGACAAGAAAAAACTGTGGGGAAGGTAAAACTGCTTCTTGTTGGCTGCTGGCGCCTGAAGCATGACTCGAGCGTGGGGTCGTGCATCATGGACGCAAACTCGTGGCAAACGGGGAGGGGGAGGGAGGGGGGCGGTGGGATCCAATGGGATCCAATACGACCTTGGTGGGCACACGGAACCCTTGGTCGAGCCTTGTGGAATTCCTGTAGGCGTGTTGCCTGTGTGGGGCCCCTGCCTGCCTGCTGCGCACCTCTGTCAGGGTGTCCCCGTACGCCGCATGAGCACGCATGGCGGCGTGGCGCATGGGCCCGTGCGCACCGGCCTCCGGCCCGCTGGGCATGCCGCCTCCACCCATGCCACCCCCGCCGAGACCTCCGTTCTCTGCTCCCGCGCCGTACGGGCGCTGGTCATCGGGCGGCGCGCAGTACGCATCGCCTGCGCTGGACTCTGTCATGGCACGCAGCTTCGTGTGCGCATGCAATCCGCAGCGGGGGAGTGGATATCGCTGCGTGTAGAGGCAGAAGCTGTCACGTGCGCGTGTATAGGAGGACAAAGGCAAATGCATGCATGCATGGCCTCTATGCATGCATGTGTGGATGCCCCACATGCGTGATCACACCTGGCCCCCGCTGGCTCCATTCGTGCCACTGTTTCATCGATCGCGTAACCTGTAGCGTAAAAATCTTTCACAACAGATCTGGTGAGGCGCGGTGTGAAGGGCAGGCACGCAGCGGCGAGAGAAGGAGCGCAGCACGACGGGCGCTGGGATCGGGATGCCGCCGCCCCCGCCCGACCCAGTCGCCGTGCTACGCGGCCACAGCAGCGACGTTCAGGCGCTGCAGTTCCTGTGCACGCCTGGGGGCGGGTCGCTGCTAGCGTCAGGGTGGGTGCGCATGGGTGCATGCTGCATGCATGCTGCGCGTGTGCTCAAGTGCATGCGCACACCCAGACGGCCCCCACCTCACACACACCCTCCCCAGTGACATCACCGGCGTCGTGCGCCTGTGGAGCCTCGAGTCGTTGCGGCCGGTAGCCACGCAGCAGCTGCACGACGCGCGCGCGGGCGTGCTGTGCCTGCAGCACATAGCGCCCCAGCAGCACGACGGCGCCGGGTGCTCTGATGGCGGCGGCAGCAGCGGAATCACGGGGACGGGAGACGGTGGTCTGCTGCTGAGCTCAGGCAGGGACGGCTCTGTGCGCGCGTGGGCGCTGCGGGAGGGAGGTGCGTACGGCGATCGCTACGTGTTGTGAAGTGTCCACACGCGCTCTGTACTCAGATGCTTGGACACAAACCACGCCTGTGCCTATGCGCGCGGTGTGTGGCCTCATTCCCGCCACCACCCCCTGTGCAGACCTCAGCCAGCGACCCGTATTCGCTGCCTTGATCGACACCGCACAACACAGCATACACACGCTGCCGCGCTCTGTACGTGCGTTGCATTCCATGCCCATCACCCATGCCTGTGTTGTTTCCTCACTCTTGTCAGCACCCATCTGCAGGGCTGAGCGAGCGACCCGTATTCGCTGCCTCGATTGACACCGAGCAACACACACATGCACACGCGCGCGCGTGCCCTGCCATGCTCTGTACGTGCGTGCCATGCACACCAGCCATGCCTGCGTCTGTGCCTGTGCACGCGGTGCTTGACCTCACTGTCGCCAACACCCCCTCTGTGCAGGGCTGAGCGAGCGACCCGTATTCGCTGCAGATACGGGCGCGTTCAGCTTCTGCCGCCCCCATGCGGTGTGTGTGGCGGGGGGCGCGGGCTCGCTGGGCGCCTGTGGGCCAGGTGTGTGTGCGTGGGGTGTAGTGTGTGTGTGTGGGGGGGTGACATACAGAGGGAGAGGCATACAAATTGACAGGCAGAGGCAGAGACAGACAGACCGACAGACAGACAAGAGGGAGTGAGTGAGAGAGAGAGAGACAG
Organism: Chlamydomonas sp. UWO 241; assembly: GCA_016618255.1. Classification (NCBI taxonomy): domain Eukaryota; kingdom Viridiplantae; phylum Chlorophyta; class Chlorophyceae; order Chlamydomonadales; family Chlamydomonadaceae; genus Chlamydomonas; species Chlamydomonas priscui. The sequence continues at coordinate 306,078 of VFSX01000164.1, forward strand.
ACAGGGACAGACGGGGAGACACACACAGAGAGAGAGAGAAAGAGAGAGAGAGAGACAGAGAGAGAGACAGAGACACAGAGCGAGACACAGAGAGACAGAGAGAGAAAAAAAGTGAGAAAGCTGAGCGCCTGGGGCAAGGCCGGGCAGCACAGCCAGCGGTGAGAGAGGAGGGGCAGCCGGGGCATGCGTGGCGGGGGGTGCTGGTGCACTGGGCGCCTGGGGGCCAGGTGTGTGTGTGTGTGGGGGGGCTGACAGACAGAGGGAGCGACAGACAGACTGGCAGACAGAAAGAGCGAGAGAGAAAAGGAGAGACAGAGAGACAGACAGGGATACACAGGGAGAGACACAGAGAGAACGAGAGGAGAGAGAGAGAGGAAGAGAGACAGATAGGCAGAGAAAGAGAGAGCTGGGCGCCTGGGGCGAGGCCGGGCAACAGCCGGCGGGGAGAGGAGGGGCAGCCGAGGCACCGCTTTACCACAGCCCCAACGTCTGAGGCGTTGGGAGTGTGGTAGGGCCGGAGCATCACCAGCTATATTTGGTGCGGGGCCTCAGTCAGTGCTCGCTTCACAGGGGGGGTGCGGCAGAACCACACGCACACGCACACACGCACACGCACACACACACACACACACACGCAAATGCACACTCACACGCAGACAACCTCACACTCACACACAGACGAACTCACACACACACACACACGCACGCGCGCGCGTGCGCATACATGCACGCACACACACGCACACGCACGCATTCCATTCCACTCCACTCTATTCCAGATCGTTACATAGGTAACGGCAATATAGTTCCAGAGGTCTGCATAATAAGGCCGTCTGTCAATAGCGGGTGGCCACACGCATGCACGCGCGCGCGCACACACACTCACACTCACACGCACCAACGGTACACACACACACACACACACACAAACCCACGACACAGCAGCACGGGAAGAGCCTTGGGCGGCAGCTGCAGGCGGGAAACAGAGCGACGCTTCGTCATCGGGGGCGAGTGGGGCGCCCGTCAGCGGCGCAGGGTGGATGCTTGCGTGCGCCGGCATCAACTCAGGAGAGGTGTGTGTGTGGGGGGGGGTACTGTCTGTTGGCGAATTATACGTACGACTTGTGTGTAAGTGTGCCTGTGTGTGTGAGTGTGTGACAGGGAGGGAGGGAGAGAGAGAGAGAGAGAGAGAGAGAGGGAGTCCATCGCCATCAGGAGCGAGCGGGGCGCCCGTTGGCGGCGCGGGGTGGATGCTCGCGTGCGCTGTCATCCACTCTGGGGAGGTCGAGTACTGGACAGTACAGTGTTCATGTTTTCAGGTTTTGCAGGGGTATTTTAATGAACGATTCGGAGCCATTTGACTAAAAAGCCGTCTCCGTGCCTCCCAAATCCGGCTGCAAACGCTGAAAACAAAAGCACTGGCGTCGGAGGTTGCAGGTTCTAAATGTATGCGCCCGGAGGACCCCGGGGCATGAGTTAAGGAGGACCCCGAGGCGTGAGTGAAGGCCTAGATAAGATATCTAGGGGGGATCTACTAGCTAGGGTGTGGCCAGGTGGCCATTAGAGTGATGTCACATCCACTCACACGCACGCACACACGCACACGCACGCACACGCACACGCACACACACACGCACACGCACACGCACACGCACACATGCGCGCACGTGCACACTCGAGCGTTCACACACACACACACACACACACACACACACACACAACCACAGGTGGCTGTTGCAGACATGCGCGCCGCGCCCTCGGCCTCTGTGGTCACACTCACACAGGGTGTGAACAGAGTGAACATTGGGGGGGCGGCTGGCGGCCTCGGGATGTGCATGGCACTGCAGCTGCTTCCGGGAGGGAATGCGGGCTCGGGTGAGTTTTGGGGTGTTGAGGGTCAAGGGCTGACCTTAGGATCGGGCGAGCTCAGGAATCAGTGTCCCGGCCGCATGCGTGTGCACAAACACACACACACACACACACAAACACACACACACACACACACACACACACACACACACACACACACACTCGCACACACAGGCGCATCAATGCACATCTTAGCCGGATTCGAAGACGGCTCTCTCTGCCTCTGGGACGCCCGCGCGCCGTCAGCACCGCTGTCGCACACGCGCGCCCACGGGGACCCCGTGCTCGCGCTCGCGGCCGCCCCGCGACCGCCGCGCGCGCGCGCGGCCGCTGCGCCAGCCCCGGGGGACGCCACGCGCGCAGACGCGGCTGCGGCGTCGTCGACCGGAGGCGCGCACGGGGCGCGCCGGGCGCCGGGGGGAAAAGAGGAGGAGCAGGGGGGCGAAGGGAGCGTGTGTAGAGGATCAGGAGGGGGCGGGTGGGGAGCGTCGGAGCCCGCGCCGCCCACGCTGCAGGCGCTGTCGGGATCTGCCGGAGACGGACTGTGCTGGTGGCGCATCCACACGCGCGGCAGCGGCGATGCAGCGGGTATGGCGCGGGTGCAGGAGCTCCGGCTGCCGTCTGCCGGCGTTTCAGATGTGGCGTTTAGAGGGGACGGGCGAGTCGCCGCGGTGGCATGCTGGGATGGGAAGGTGCGTGTGGGTGTGAGTTTGCTGGGGCAGGAGTGTTGCGGGGCGTCCAATCCGGCAGCGGCACACACACACACACACACACACGCGCGCGCGCACATGCACCCCACCCACCCACCCACCCACGCACGCACGCACAGGTGCGGCTCTACAGCGCCGCCAAGCGCACGCCCCTGACGCTGCTCCGGTACCACACGAAGGAGGTCACGTGTGTGCGGTTCGCGCCGATGCCCCAAGGGGACCCTCTGTGCACGGGGTCTAGTGGTGGCGGGGGTGAGGCCTCGTTTGGCGGCGCGGGCGGAAGTCCGGTCAACATAGACGGCCTGATCGCGACCGCGTCGCGCGACTCGACGGTGGCGCTGTGGTCTGCGTACGGGAATGGTAGCTAGCCTCGTTAGGCAGCTCCCCCAATCCCACGCCCCGAGGGTGCGTACTGTAAACTGTAGACTGTAAACGGTGAACGGGAGCGGCGGCGGCGGCCGGGGGCTGCGCCCCGGGGGCTCACGTTACATATTGGTTCCAGCATACGGCTGTACGAACGGTTACTTCATGGCGGGTAGGTTCTACAGGTGTTCACACCTGTGACGTTATACGTGCGCACCCGGAGGACCCCGGCGGCGGGTAGCATCACGCGTCACACGTGCCACATGCTGTCACCCTCTCTTTCACAAGTGTCACGCACACGGAAGTTCGTCAGCCAAGGAGACCATGGCTACACGAAGGTGGCTGTGGTCTGTCTACAGGGGCGCCAAACGGAGCCGACTCCTAGGGACCCACCTGTGCAAAAAATCTAGTGGTGTTGGGGTCGAGGCGCTGCCTGGTTGATTCAACCAGATATCAGCAGCATACAACAGCATTCAACTCCAGCTTCAACAGTCGACTAAAGGACCGACGTGTTGGGCGCGGTCGGAGGTTGCTCAGTCGACGGCCTGGTCGCGACCGCGTCGCGCCATTCGACGGCCGCGCGCGCGCTGTGGTTGGTGCCCAGGTTTGACCACGTGAAGTTGTAGAGCCAGAGTATAGGACTGGAATGGTACTCCGATGCGTACGCATGGCGCTTGCACAACAAATCCGTGATTTTACTCAAAGCCAGACGGATCTGCGGGAACCCCCCAGCTGCAGCTGCCGTGCAACACTGGCAGTTGCTTGTGAGGATGCACCCAGCACCTGCCCAGCACCCAGCAGCACCCATTCAAGGATCAGCTCTTCATGACCTGCAGCTCAGTACTAGTGGAGACGGTGCCACTGAAGGTTGCCCCCTCCCTCCCCCGTGCACGCAGTGACGAGGTCTGCCACTAACCTAATATCATCACACTTGTAAATGTGATCCATTGCGCAGCTCTGCATCCCTGCGGCACTCGTAGGAGGCGCGACAGGCTTGCAGACATAAAGACACAGTGATATAAGGGACACACACAGCGGGGGCGCCAATGTGGAGCAGCCTGAACGCGCTGACGGAGCAGGCGGCCAAGGCCGCTGCTCAGGCGGTCAAGAACGCAGGGCTGGAGAGTGTTGTGGTGCGCGAAGAGAGAGGGGGAGAGTTGTCAGCACGCGGCTGTGGCCTGTACATGGGGGACAGCTACGCATGCATGCATGCGCAGATCAGCTGTTACAACGACCACGCCACCACACCCACTTCTTGCACGCACGCACGCACCGGAACTCACTGTTCACGAGAAAAACGATCCCCCGCCCTGTCTGCCCCCTGTGGCTCCTCCGCACTATGCCATGCGCGCCATGCTAACTACCCCATGCAGGCCGAGGCGCAGAGCCAGCTCGGCTCGCAGCTCAACAACCTCGCCAGTGACTTCCTGACGCTGGAGCCGGGCCAGGTGTGTGTGTGTGTGTGTGTGTGCGTGCACGCGTGCGTGCGTGTGTGCGTGCATGCGTGCGCGTGTGTGTGTGTGTGTGTGCGTGTGTGTGTGTGTGTGTGTGTGTGTGTGCTGGCATGCACGTGTGTGCGTGTGTGCGCGCGTGTGTTTGGTTTTGGTTCGGACGCTGCGTGTGTGTGCGCTAAGCTAGCATGCTCCTGCCTCCCCCCCCCCCCACACACAAACACACGCAGTCCGAAGTAAGAGTGTCGGGCTCGAGGGTGCCCAACGACGGTCTCGACACACACGCCCCCCCCCCACACGCACACACACACACACACACACACACAGGCCGAGGCCGGAGCGTCAGGCTCTATGGCGCATGCCCGTGACGCTCCTGACGATGACACACGCCCCCCCCCCCCACACACACATTCCATTCCATTCCATTCCAGATCGTTACAAAGATAACGGCGATATCGTTCCAGAGGTCGGCGAAAGGGCGTCTGTCAATAGCGGGAGACCACTCGTCGCTATGAGGGGATATACTGCCACTCTGCTGCGGGGGAGCTGCCTCTGAGGCACTGCATCTAAGTACGCTGTGTTGTACGCTGACTAAACTGACTGTGATCACTCTCAATCTCTCTGAGGCTGTGTGGTAGTCGCAACCTCTATCCCGCCTTAATCAGATCGCCGCATATGGACTTCCACAGCTGTGGAAATCTCGCTAGGGTGAGCCATCCGGGTGGGACTCGGTTGTCGAGGATGCGCGTAAGCTCTGGGTACGCGGCGTACTTGGCTCGCTCTCGTTTGAACTGGTCAAAGCGATTCTTGACGGCGTCTCGAAACAGTTGGGATGTGAAAGTGTCACCTGCATTTTGCCGGTACGACGTGATGGCCCCTCCCGCGTGGAGGCCATCCGCGTCCGGTCGACGGCACATGAAAAGTGCGGCGGTGGCTGGGAAGATGGGGTGTGGAGGGTGAAGGGGCTGGGGAGGGGAGGGTGGAGGGGCTGAGGAAATGGAGAGGGGGGGAGGTGGCGGATGAGGGGACCGATGAACGCAGCTCGGTGTTTGTTGATGGTGTCGATGATGGGCGCTGTGGGTGGGTCCTTGGCGTGCATCTCGATGGTGGAGGTGTGAGGGGAGGAAGGGGAAAGGTTGTGGGGGATCCGCTTAAGGCGGCGTAGGAATCGGTTGTGAGTAACCTCGAGGCGGTGGATGTGGGCTTTGTTCAGTGTCCATGCTTGGCATCCATAAAGGAGTGCGGAAACAACATAGGCATTGTACAGACGGATCTTAGTAGAGTCAGAGATGACTTCAGGGGGGGCGTCCCAGAACCGTAGGGTAAGGCGTTTGTAGGCAAACCAGGCAGAGCCAATGCGGCGTGAGATCTCGGCATCGAGTATCCCGGCGTCTGAGTGGGAGACAGGGTGTGCATCGGAGGGGGAGGGGGCTGCGGGTGTGGAATAAATACTGCCGAGGTATTTGAACTTGTCTGTGGGGTAGACGAGGTGGGGGTTAGAGGAGGAAGTGGAAGGGATGGAGATCGGTGCTGGGGTGTCGGTGTGGGCAGACGGGTGACCCAGGGTTTGGTGCACGGTCTTGGCGTAGTTGATCTCGAGTGCGAGGTCGGAGCAGATCTGGTCGAGGCGGGCGAGCATGTCTTTGAGGGCATCGATGTCGAGTGCCATCAGAGCTATGTCGTCCGCGTAGAGGAGGAGGGGGAGTAGGGTAGAGTCGAAACCGTGGCGCGGGAGGGGTGTGTGGAGAGTGCCGTTCACCACATAGCCGATTTGGATGCCTGCGTTGGGGAGCTGGGCTATCAGGGATCGGATGACGGTGTCGATGAAGATGTTGAAGAGGAGGGGGGAGAGGGGGCAGCCTTGCTTGACTCCAGCTTCGAGGGGAAAGGAGGCAGAGTAGGCGCCGCCTACACGGACTCTGGCGGTGGCACCAGAGTAGAGGCTCTCGAGGCGGGAGAGGAGGTCGGGGTGTACGCCTCGACGGAGGAGGGTGTGCCAGAGGGCGGTGTGGTTGACTCGGTCAAAAGCCTTGGAGAGGTCGACGTAAGCCACGTGAAGAGGGGCTTGGGCGCGGTGAGACTCCTCTTGGAGGCGGCGTAGGGTAAAGATGGGGGCGGTGGTGCCTCGGCCGGGCCGGAAGCCGAATTGGTAGGTGGAGAGGTAGTCATCCAGGTGTCGTCCGAGGCGGGTGAGGAGGACGTGGGTGTAGACTTTGCCCGGGACGGGAAGGAGGGAGATGCCGCGGTAGGATTTGACGGCTGTGGTCGGGCCGGATGATGCGCCCTTGTAGAGGGGGCGGATGTCCGCCTGCTTCCACGCGGTAGGGATGGTTCTGGTGTTCCAACACGAGATGATGAGACGGTGGAGGGCTCCGGTGACAATGTCGCCGCCGTGCTTGATGAGCGGGGCGGTGATGTTTTCGTAACCGGGGGCGGGGGAGTTTTTGAGGGTTTTGATCGCGGTCTCCACCTCGCCGCGTGAGGGTGGAGGCATCAACGGCGGGGGAGGAGGGGAGGGGGCATGGGCCAGGTGTGGGTCCAGCGTGGCAAGGCATACGGTTGAGGTGAGGTCGTGGAGTTGTTTGAAGTGTTCTCCAAACGCGTTGGCCACGGCTTGAACGCCGAAGCACAAGTGGTCGCCAGAGCGGACGGCGGGGGCGGAGGCGGCGTGGGGGCGGTCGACGAGGCGGGACAGTGTGCGGTGGGCGGTGTGGGGTTTGTTGTTGTCGAAATCGCTCTGCACGTGCTTGGCGGCGGCGCTCCAGTGGGAGTCGGAGTCGTCACGGATGGAGGATTTGAGGTCGGACTCCAGGTGCTTGGACTGCTCCCGGGGGGCGTCCTCAGCGCGGGCAGCTTGCAGGTTTCTGGCGATCTCGAGCGAACGGTCAGAGAGGGTGAAGTCGATGATGACCTCGGGTGGGCGGGGGCCTAGGACCTCGCTGGCCGCGGCGTGAATGGATACGATGAAGTGGGCCAGTTGTTGGTCGAGGGTGAGGGGAAGGGGTGCGGGAGGGGGGATGGCGAGGGCGTCCGTGGCAGCCGCTGCGTACCTCAGTCGCGTGTCGGGGTCGCGGAGAAGGTCTGTGAAGTAGCGGGGGGTCGGAGCGGGGCGTGGGTGGTGGGCGCGCGTGTAGGTCCATGTTTTGGAGAAACGGAGCCGGATGAGGGTGGTGACGAGGGCGTGGTCAGGTTTGACGACGGTGAGGAGTGGTCTGGTCAGGGGGCATCGCGCGCGGACGTCTCGTACTGAGCTCAAGTAGGGACGTCGGACGAGGATGTGGTCGGGGATGTTGCAGTCTTTGCCGGGACGGCTGTACCAGGTGTAGACGCGCGACGGGGGGAAGAAGGAGTAAGTGACAACGAGGTTGTGCGCGGCGCACAGGTCAAGGAGCCGGTGTCCGTTGTCGTTGATGCCGGGTTTGTGGTGGAACTCAGCGAGGGGGGAGTTGGGTGGGAAGGTCAAGGTTGTGCTGTGTGTGGGGGGGCAGGTGTGGCGACCAACCGCTGGGTAAACGGTGTGGGACGCTGCGGAGACCTTGGCGTTGAAGTCGCCAAGGACCAGGAGGAAGTGGTGTGAGGGGTGTCGGAAAGGGCCTCGTTGAGCCGCTCGTAGAACAGATCCTTGGCGGGCTCGTCGGCGGCGGCTACCGTAGGGGCGTAAGCGATGACGACGGTCATGGGGAGGGTGCCGTTGGGTTGAAACCACAAGACCATGATGCGCTCGTTGATGGCGGCAAAGCCGGCATCGGCGGCACGCAAGAGCTTGGCGGTGTCGGGGGACACACACACACACACACACACACACACACACACACACACACACACACACATGCACACACACACACACCACAACAGCACACCACACACACACACACACAGGGCGAGGCCGGAACGTCAGGTTTGGGCGCGCCCGCTGCCAATCTAGACGACGGCGACGACAGTGGTGACACACACATGCACACACACACACACACAAACACACACACACACACACATGCACACACACATGCACACACACACACACACACACAGGGCAAGGCCGGAACGTCAGGTTTGGGCGCGCCCGCTGCCAATCTAGACGACGGCGACGACAGCGGTGACACACACATGCACACACACACAAACACACACACACACACACACATGCACACGCATGCGCACACACACATGAACAGGGCGAGGCCAGAACGTCAGGTTCGAGAGCGCCCGCTGCC
>VFSX01000164.1:319684-347184 GCA_016618255.1 Chlamydomonas sp. UWO 241
GGCGACGTCGACCTGGCGTCTGAGCTGGCAAGGACGCAGCAGGAGCTTGCGGATGCGGTCGCGGAGCTGGAGGAGCTCCGGGAATGTGCCGAGAACCTGCCGGAAGCTGCTGAGCAGCTGCTCACAGCTGCGCGCGTGCGGGCGGAGGGTGTCGCGGCTGAGCTTGCAAGCACAAGGCAGCTACTTGCGGACGCGGTCGCCGAGGTGGAGGAGCTGCAGGAATGTGCCGAGAACCTGCCGGAAGCTGCCGAGCAGCTGCTGGCGGCCGCACGCGTGCGCGCGGAGGGCGTCGCGGCTGTGCTGGGCAGCACGCAGGAGGATCTGGCTGTAGCTACCAAGCAGCTGCAGGAAGTCGCCGGGCAGCTGGCCAGCACGCGAGAGGAGCTGTCGGCAGCGCTGGCAAGGGCGCCCGCATCCGATGGGGTTGATAAGGCCGACAGGCGGCTGGCGGAAGTTGCTGCGCAGCTGGAGGAAGCCACCGGGCAGCTGGCCAGCACGCGAGAGGAGCTGTCTGCAGCGCTGGCGAGAGCGCCCGCGTCCGACGAGGTGGAGCAGGCCGACAGGCGGCTGGCAGAAGTTGCCGCGCAGCTGGAGGAAGCCACCCAGGAGCTGGCCAGCACGCGAGAGGAGCTGTTGGCAGCAGAGGCGGCGGCGGCTGAACTGGACAGCACGCGGGAGGAACTCGCCGCGGCGCGGGCGGACGCCAAGTCACTGGCCGAGGACCTGGCGACTGCTCTGAGCGACGCGGCCGCGGCGCGCGACGCGTTGGCCGCGGCGCGCAAGGCGCTCGTCGCTGGCCACGGGGGCAGCGGCGCGGCCGCGGCGGTGCGCGAGGGCATCAAGGTGGCAGCAGGGAGCGAGGCAGGCGAGGAGCTGGCTGGCAAGGAGGGGGACGAGGCGTCGGGCATGCAGCAGGAGCGCGCGCGCGCTGACGCGCTGCAGGCGCGCTGCGCGCAGCTGGAGGACGCGTTAGCAGGTGACCTTTGGGGGGGCGGGGGGGGGGGGCACCGGCGCGTTGCAGGCGCGCTGTGACGCCTTGCAGGCGAGGTGTTTCGCCCTGCAAGCGCGTTGCGCGCAACTGGATGCCGCGTTAGCAGGTGACCTTGAGGAGGGGGGGCATGACAGCAGGTGGCGCCCTGCAGGCGTGGTGCTCGCAGCTTGAGGCGGCATAAGCGGGTGACCTTGGGGGGGGGGCATGAGGGACAGCAGGCGACAGCCCTGCACGTGCGGTGCTCGGAGCTGGAGGCTGCATTAGCAGGTGACCTTGGGGGGGGGGGGGCAGTCAATGGCAGTGCACGCGCAGTGCACACAGCTGGAGGCCACTTCTGCGTGTGACTTTGAGATTGGGGTGGGGAGGGGCATTTTGTGCTGGGGCTCGAGGGCAAATATAACGGCAGTTGATGTCACTGCATGCGTGGTGCGCGCAGCCTGAGGCCGCGTTAGCAGGTGAGCTTTGGGGGGGGGGGGCAAGCAATGGCAGCGCACGCGCAGTGCACGCAGCTTGAAGCCACTTCTGCATGTGACTTTGGGGGGGAGAGGGGGGGGGGGGGGGGGCAACCGGGACTGCAGCCGATGGTATTGTTCGCGCAGTGCACACAGCTTGAAGCCGCGTCAGCATGTGTTTTGGGGGGGGGAGTGGGGGGGGGGCACAAACGTGTTGCAGGCACACTGCGACAGCACTGCACGCGCGGTGCTCGCAGCTGGAGGCCGCGTAAGCAGGTGACCTTGAGGGGGAGAGGGGGGGGGCATGACAGCAGCTGACGCCACTGCACGCGCGGTGCTTGCAGCTTGAGGTCGCGTTAGCAGGTGACCTTGAGGGGGGGGGGGTAGTCAATGGCAGCGCACGCGCAGTGCACGCAGCTGGAGGCCACTTCTGCATGTGACTTTGGGGGGGAGGGGGGGGGCGCACAGGCGTGTTGCAGGCACACTGCGACGCCCTCAAGGTACAGTGCACGCAGCTGGAGGCCGCGTTAGCAGGTGACCTTTCGAGGGGAGGGGGGGGGGCAGTCAATGGCAGCGCACGCGCAGTGCACGCAGCTGGAGGCCGCTTCTGCATGTGACTTTGGGGGGGAGGGGGGGGGGCGCACAGGCGTGTTGCAGGCACACTGCGACGCCCGGAAGGTACAGTGCACGCAGCTGGAGGCCGCGTTAGCTGGCGACCTTTGGGGGGGGCAGTCAATGGCAGTGCACGCGCAGTGCACGCAGCTGGAGGCCACTTCTGCGTGTGACTTTCGGGGGGAGGGAGGGGGAGGGGGGGACGAGGCGGTGCCACATCAGGCCATCATTGCAGCACCCCATCGTCACAGCACACAACGGAACCTCCCCTTGGTGCAGGTGCCGTGGCGCAGGCGTGTGTAGGCGCAAAGGAGGCGGCAGGCGCTCTGCACTCTACTTCTGCTGAAACCCCAAACCGGCCCTGTTCAACCGTGGTCCCAGACGTTCCGACCCTGATCACGCCCTGGTGCACGTACAGGTGGCGTGGCGCGGGAGTGTGCTGGAACAGAGAAGGTGGCAGGCACTCTAATCCTGTCAAAAAACTGAACCTGCCCTGCCCAACCCTGGTCCCAGCTCTCTTGACCCTGGTCACACCTTGGTACACATGTGCAGGTGCCGCGGCGCGGGCGTGTGCTAGGTGGCGCAGAAGAGGCGTCAGGCGATCGACGCTCCACTACTGTCCACACCAAAAACATGCTGTACTCAACCCTGGTCCCAGCCGTTCCGCCACAGACCACACCCTGGTACAAATACAGGTGGCGTGGCGCAGGCGTGTGCTGGCGCAGAAGAGGCGGCGGGCGCCGCGCACGCGGTGTGCGCTCTGCGCGGAGAGCTTGAGGCGGCGCTAGAGGTGTGCACCACTCTCGTAACTGCAATCGTGCTTGAGGGACTTCAGCTCTTTGGCCTGCTCCGTAACCCTGAGTTTTAAGTAGCCTAGATCAACCCTGACTTGACCTACATCCCAGACCAGTGTTTCCAATATATACTCAGCTGAATTAATTCTCAACCGCCCGAGGCAGTACATTCATTTCGTACCGACCGAGGCACCGTTTCTCGCGGAAAGGTCTGAAATCGATTTAACACGAGTGTTGAAAAAGTCCGTCGGGGCTTTTTTGGGAGTTTCGCGCGATTTCTGGCGGTTGACCATCCATTGGCCTTCGGTTGCCTTCCGCCTCCATGCCGCCTACGGCGGTATACTGCCTCTCTGAGGAAGGTGGAAAATGAGTCTCAGCAATGAGTGGTCCACATTGCCTACTAATTGTATTTCGATCGCGTAATTTCCCGCGTGTCGTAATTTCTCCCACATCCTCATATGCCACCGGTTCCCACCTGGTTCCCACCTGGTTCTCACCTGGTTCCCACCTGGTTCTCACACCACAGGAGAGGTGCGGGCTGCAGACAGCGCTGCACGCTGAGGTGGCGTCCCTGCATGAGCAAGTTGACTCGCTGGAGGCACAGCTGACAGAGGCGCGCTCTGTCGGAGGTGGCGGCGGCGGCGGGGGCGCGGAGGCCGCGGCTCTTCGGGAGCGTGCATCGTTGCTGCAGGCGATGGTCGACTCTCTCGAGGGGCAGCTGTCCGAGACACACGCCGCAGCATCGCCCGAGGCGGACGCGCAGGTTGCGTCGTTGCAAGCTGCTGTCGCCACTCTGGAGGCGCAACTCGCAGAAGCAAAGGCTGCCGGCGACGGCCGAGGCGGAGACGGTGGCAGCAGCGGCGGAGACGGAGGCGTGGACGCGCGGGTTGCGTCGCTGCAAGCAGCGGTTGGCGCTTTGGAGGCGCAACTCGCAGAGACGAAGGCTGCCGGCGACGGCCGAGGCGGAGACGGAGGCGTGGACGCGCGGGTTGCGTCGTTGCAAGCGGCGGTCGCCGCTTTGGAGGCGCAACTCGCAGAGGCGCAGGCCGCTGGCGACGGCGAAGGCGGCAGCAGTGACAGCAGCAGCGGAGACGGAGGCACAGACGCGGCATCGCTGCTGGCGACAGTCGCGTCTCTGGAGGCCCAGCTTCAGGACGCGCGCTCTGCTGGGAGTGGCGGCGGCGCGCAGGCCGCGGCTCTCCGGGAGCGGGTGTCCCTGCTTCAAGAGCAGGTGGACTCGCTGGAGGGGCAGTTGGCCGGGAGCTGGGAGCAGCTGGAGGCCGCCCAGCGCGAGGCAGTTGCGGCGGTGGGGGCGCTCGAGGGGGCGCGGAAAGAGGCGGCCGAGTGCAGGGACGCGCTGGAGGGTGCGCAGGACGATGTCGCCGCGGCGCGCGACGCGCTAGCGGCAGCCGAGAGCGAGGCCGAGGCGGCGCGCGAGGGGCTGGCTGCGTCCGAGGGCGAGGCGGTCGCAGCCACCGAGGCGCTGCGCGCATCCCTGAGCGACGCCGCGGCGGCGCGGGAGGAGTTGGCGACTTCGCGGGGAGAGGCGGTGACGGCGCGGGAGGAGTTGGCAAGTTCCCGGGGAGAGGCGGCAGCGGCGCTCGAGGAGCTAACGGTTGCTCGGAGCGACGCGGCAGCGGCACAGGAGGAGCTGGCGACTTTGCGCGGAGAGGCGGCAGCGGCGCTTGAAGAGCTAGCTGTTGCTCGGGGTGATGCGGCCGCAGCGTGGGAGGAGCTGGCGCGTGCACAGGGCGACGCGGCGACGGCGCGACGGGAGTTGGCCGCTGCACGGGAGCAGATGGCTGGCGAGGGCGGAGAGGCGGCCGTGGTGCGGGCGGCGCTGGCTGCGGCTGCGGGCGAGGCGGCGCAGGCGATGGAGCAGTTGACTGCTACTCGGAGCGAGGCGGCTGCGGCACGGGCGGCGCTGGCGGCCAGCGAGAGCGGGACGACTGCCGTGAGGGAGGCGCTCGCTGCTTCCCAGAGCGACGCTGCGGAGGCAAGGGCGGCACTGGCTGCTATGCGGGACGAGGCTGCGGGAGCACTCAAGGCGTTGTCGGCTGCCCGGGCCGAGGCCGCTGAGGCACAGGAGGCGCTTGCGATGATGGAGGACGAGGCGTCTGCGAGTGCGTTCACACGGCGTTTTGAAGACAATGTGTTGCAAATGCTTTGCGCGCACGCACACACACACACACACACACACACACACACACACACATGACCAAACACGGCCACACACACGCACGCACACACACACATGCACGCACACACACACACACACACTCACACATGACCATGCACGGCCACACACATACACACACACACACTTAAACGCAGCCACACGCCGCCTCCTTCACACACTCCCTCTCCTACTCTCTCCCGCCCTCTCTATTCGTCGCACAAAACACACACACACACAATCACGCTCAGCGCTCGACGCGCTGTCGGTTGCACAAGCAGAGGCGGCCGCTGCTCGCGAGGGACTGGCGGGCGCGCAGAGGAAGGTGGCGCTGCTGGAGGTGAGAAGGGTTTACGACTCAGGGTTTGGAGTTGATGGTGTAAGTGATTCCCCTGCAAGCCGTATACCGCTCCGGGCCGGATTTCCCATTTCCCAGAAAACCACTCCACACTTAGTGGGAGAGGGCGTGGAGCGATGCGTTGGAAAGCTCTTGCTGAGAGCAGCACAACAGCATGCGTTGCATGAATACCCGCTGTGTATTGTGCCTGGTGTGAGCGGTCAAAGTTGCTAGAGCCGGCAAAAAACTAATTACTTAAATCCTTCCCAGGGACCACTTGTGTGGTTTGGCCGCAGGGTTGGGGTGTGGGGGTGGGGTGGCTTTTAGGGGTTTGGGGGTCGGGGTTTAGGGTGACTGCAAATTGAGAAAGTACCCGACAACTCCTCCTTCGAGCTAGCTCCCTCTTAAGCTGCATACACAGACACCTGGATCATCCCTATCGTATTTCACTACGTTCATCGATCGTGGTCTTGCATTGCTCAAGCATATGCCCGTTGACCCCCAAACAGTATAAGGCGCCTGTCCAGAGGACACGCCGTTGTACCCCAGTGGACGTTCCCCAGTAGACCTACCTTTGCGCACTCCCAAAACCTCAACCACATGCACAGATGCCGTTGATATTATAGTCCTATGTGACGCACCTAAAGGCGGCGTATTCGACCTTGCTCGGCGTATAGCGCCCGAGCACTACATACGGGTGGCTGGCTACTGGTGGTGGGGGGCTAGTGGGTTGGGGCTGGACCTAGACAGGGCACTCGGCCCCCAGATCTGACTTCCTCCCCGTGGGGGCACAGCCGGGGTTCACTACTACCCCAAACCTCAACTGCACTCGCACGCACACAGGAGTCCCTCGGCGCGGAAATGGAGGCCGCGTCCGCAGCAGCCGACTCCCTCGAAGCGACCCTCAAGGTAGGTATTGCAGATAGAGGTCTTGTCTGGCCAAGGTAGTGTTGCCATTACGTAAACCAAGAATGTCCTGTTTTCCCCCGCTACTTAGGAGGAAACATGCCGGAATGCCCCCGCAGGTGGCGGTTCACTCAGAAAAGTGTGAAATCGTCGGATTTCACACTTTTCGGGGCGAAATTACCGCTATTCGCCCCTGCAGTTTCACCCCAAATTTCCCGGTTTCCTCCGTAGAGGGGGGGCTGCGGGGCGCTAATGACACCACTGTTGCCAAGGTAGTGTTGCCATGGGCTCGTTGGCTGGGTTAGTTTAGTTAGCCCTACCAAAATCCCAACACCTGATCCGCGCTATGGAATGCGGTCATAACGCCTGTGACGGTCCGGGGTGCGCCTCAGGCGGTGGTGGGCGCCTGAGGCGGTCGGTGTGGCACCTGAGACGGGTTGGATAACGCCTGAGGCGACGCCTGAGGCGATCGTGGGTGCGCCTCAGGCGGCGCCTCAGGCGCTCCGACCGCCTGATCCGCACCATGGAATGGGACGCCTCAGGCGCCGCCTCAGGCATTGTAAATGTGGTAGGGTAGGGCACGTGTTTCCAAGCAAGCAATCAAGTAGAGATAGGACTACCATGCTCTTCTGACCCATCGCCCATCGCCATTGCCATCACCACCCAGCGGGGCCCATCGCCACAACAAACTTGCACACACACACACACACAATCGAGTGCACACACACACATGTAGGCAGACGCTGCCGTCACGGCCGCCGCAGCCGCAGCCGCCGCAGCGTTGGAGGCTGAGGTCCTAAGGCATGTTGCTGATGGCCTACGGGAGGAGCTTCGGTCAGCACGGGAGGAGCTCGAGGTGGCGCGGGGGGACGCCGAGGCTTCGCGCTCGGCCGCAGGTGCGTGCCATTACACACACACACACACACACACACACACACGACCCCCCACCCCCCTCGCGTCCATGCTGTCAACAAAGCCCTCCTCGCATATTCCGCTGTCCCATCTGGGCTGTGTGGCGCCCCTGAACGTTCCACTGCGCACTCTCATACTTCCGGCACACCTTGGCCTCCGCCCCACAGGTGACGTCGACGCACTCAGGGAAGAGCTAGCATCCACACAAGAGAGGGCGCAACGGGCAGAAGCGGCCGCGGCCACCGCTGTGCAGGCTGTCGCTGCGGCAGAGGCGGCTGCGAAGGGAGAGGCGGCGCGGCTGGGCGCTGAGGCGGCGGAGCGCGCGCGCAAGTTTGGGATGCTGCAGGTGCAATTCAAGGTAAATCCTGGAGAAGAACAACAGTGTGCGAAACAAATGGCGGGTCATGATGTGGGGGATGTGATCTGATAATGGCATATAAGAATGGGCGGTGGTGTGGCCGATTTGATTTGTGCAGCCCCCCCATCTCTGAATTCACGAAACCGCCCCCTCGTCCGATTGCAGGCGCAAGGGCCGGCATTGTTTGAGCGCATAGATGTGCCGCGACGTCCGATGCCCACGCCCCACGCCCCGCACACACTCACCCGCCGCCGCTACAATACCCTACCACATTCACAACCCCTGAGGCGGCGCCTGAGGCGGCGCCTGAGGTGTCCCATTCCATGGTGCGGATCAGGCGGCGCCTCAGGCGCTCCGACCGCCTGAGGCGCCGCCTGAGGCGCCGCCTGATCGCCTCAGGCGTCGCCTCAGGCGTCGCCCCAGGCATTATCCAAACCGCCTCAGGTGCCACCCCGACCGCCTCAGGCGCCCACCACCGCCCAAGGCGCACCTCGGACCGTCTCAGGCGTTATGACCGCATTCCATGGCGCGGATCAGGCGTTGGGATTTTGGTAGAGAGGGGTCGGGAATGTGGTAGGGACACCCGTCACTCAGACTCATCCGCCGCCCTCCCACCACCCCTCTGCCCTCCCCAACCTGCACGCCACCACCACCACGCATACCACCCAACGCACGAACACGCACACACACACACACACACGCACACACACACAGCCAACCGCACCCACCAGCCCCTCTCCATCCCCTCTTTCAGGCGCGGGAGCAGGCACTGACAGAGCGTGTGGAAGTCGCGGAAGCCGAAGCTGAGGCCGCGTGCACATCCGTGGCCGCGCGGGACGCCGCTAGCAGCACTGACGGTGCGTGTGTGCGTGGGGGGTGGGGGGGGAGGGCGCGGCGCGGCGCCCCGCCATGCAGCAGTTTGTGTTGACAACTTGCACACCACACACACACGTGTGCACGCACACACACACAGTCGCACAAACGCACACGCGTGCAGGTGTGGCAGCGGCTGCTGCTGCGGCTGAGAGGGAGAGGCTGGAGGGTGCGCTGGCCGACGCTGATCGCGCGATGGCGCGGTTGCAGGAGCAGCTAGACGAGCAGGTCCGCATGTGTGCACACCACACCACATGCACACATGCGCGCACGCACACACACACACACACACAATCGCACACACACTGGCAGGTGTCGGCGGCAGCAGCGGCAGATGCGCGTGTGTGTTGGAGGCGGAGTCGTTGCTCGCAGCGGCGCGCACACACACACACACACACACCAGTGATGCAGAAAGGCTATACGCGCATGCTTTCGCATAATTTCGGGTCGTTTGGCGGGACCCGCGCGTAGCGCGACGGGACGCGGCGAAGCCGCGTTTTGCCTTGCGCGTAGCGTGGCGCCCCCTGGCGCCTTGCGCGTAGGGCGCTTTGGGCGGCGAGCATCGGATCCGATCAGCGCTCAGATCGCGCAATGATCGGTGGAGGGGGGCGGAGATGGAGGAGGTGGGGGTGGTTCGTCACACTTTTGCTTGATTTAAGTGTAACAGCCCCCCTGCCTGGCTCCTGCAGCAGGTCATGCCATTCTCTAGTATAAAACACAATGCATCACTGGTTCTTATGTCACCTGAGGGGGCTGCACCCCGGTGCCCACTGCATGCATGCATGCAAACACGCGTGCGCCATGCAAACACGCCACGCGCGACAGCTCGTCTGGGCGTGCGTGCTCAGTTGTTTTGCCCCCTCCAGACTGCTTGCATAGCCTGAAAAACAACATTATTAAGAATGCCATCAAATTCAGAAGTCCAATGTGGCTCTGGCTTCCGCTGCTTGCACGCACGCGAGCCAGTAGGGGGAAGGGGGCGTCTCACGTCATGCTATGCCCAAGTACGCTACTTGTCTGCTGTAGGGACAGATTGAGTTCGCTGATCCAACGTGGCTCTGGCTTGCGCTGCTTGCATGCACGCGCGCCAGTAGGGGGGAGGGAGAGGGGGCGCCTCACGTCATGCTACACCCAAGTTAGATACTTGTCTACTGTAGGGGCAGATTGTGTGTGCTGATCCACGCTACGCCACTCACGTGTGCAGAGAGCGGTGCAGGTGCGGGGGTGAAGTGTACATGCAGATTTGAATCAGGGTCACCACTGATTGTCACCGAGAATCGACACGCTTTGTGTGGGTTTGTGTTTGTGATGTTTCTGAAGCACAGGGAAAGACAAAGTGTTATGGGTGAACTAAGCAAAAATTGAGGAAAGAAAGAGAGATGAGGGAGCAGCGTAAAAAGATACTGCCTTTCCACCAACAAGAACACTTTGGACAGCGGGGGTCCAGGGGCGCAGCCCCCGGGAAAATGGCCGCGTATAAACGCGCCACAGCCCGCGTTGAAGCGCCGCACCGGCAGGCCCGGCTGGGGCCTCAACGCGTCTTAAGACCGCCATTACGCCTAAACACTTTCTGCATCACTGACGCACACACACACACACTGCCAGGTGTCGGCAGCAGCAGCGACGGCGCGTGTGGTGGAGGCGGAGTCGTTGCTCGCAGTGGCGCGCGCACACACACACACACACACACACACTGCCAGGTGTCCGCAGCAGCAGCAGCGGCGGCGCGTGTGGTGGAGGCGGAGTCGTTGCTCGCAGCGGCGCGCACACACACACACACACACACACACACACTGCCAGGTGTCCGCGGCAGCAGCAGCGACGGCGCGTGTGGTGGAGGCGGAGTCGTTGCTCGCAGCGGCGCGCGCTGACGCGGATGCAGCTGGGAGTGGAGACGCCCAGCTGAGGGTCGACTTTGAGCGCATGGTGGCGGCGGCGGTGGCGGCGCGTGAGGTGCGCATACACACACACACACGCACGCACGCACGCACGCACACACGCCGGGGGTGGTGGCGCCCAGCTGAGGGTCGACTTTGAGCGCATGGTGGCGGCGGCGAGGGCGGCGCGTGAGGTGCGCGCGCACACACACACACACACACACGGGAGTGGGTCCACTTTGAGCGAATGCTGGCGGCGGCGGTGGCAGCGCGCGAGGTGCGCGCGCACACCCACACACTCACACACACACACACACGCGCACGCACGCACACACACACATAGGGCGCGGCACGGTATGCGTATACGGTATATACCGCATGTATACCGTGACGGTATAAATACCGTATACGGCGGGATGTGTACCGTATACAGCAATCTTCGCATGACAAGTAAAAGGCGTAAAGGCTCCAACTCCCTTGAAGCTGCATGGATTTCGATGATTCGACTTGTACTGGATAGCTAATGACAAGGGTTATCCAGAACAACGCTTGGATGCAGCATAGGGTGGAGGGAAGAATCTGGTGGTTGCATGGAACGCAGGGACGCTCCGGCTGCCATGCAGTGAGAAAAAAACTAGTTTAGTGTTTCCTCTAAACCAAACACAGCAAAATCAGCTTGTTAGAGTGGATTTGTGATGTCCATCATGTAAGGCATCCAAATCCACCGTTCCCGTCTCTATCGGATCAAGGGATCAAGGCTATACACGTATACCCTTGTATACGGTATACGTTATACAGTTGTATACGGTATACGGGCCCACGTATACGGTATACTGCTCTGCGGCACACACACACACACACACACACACACAAACACATACACCGGGAGTGGCGACACCCAGTTGAGGGTCGACTTTGAGCGAATGGTGGCGGCGGCGGTGGCGGCACGCGAGGTGCACGCGCACACACACACACACACTCACACGCAAAGGCACGCGCACACACACACACACACACACACACACACACATGCATACAAACACACACGCGGCGGCGGTGGCGGCGCACGAGGTGCGCACGCACACACACACACACAAACACACACACACACACACGCACACACACGAAAGCTGCGGCGGTGGCGGCACGTGAGGTGACTTCCCCAACAAACCTTGTCATCCGCGGATGTGTTTGCCTCCGAGCGTCGTCCCACCACGAACCCAGGCGTGTGTCCCCTCTGCCTTATCACCGCAGGATGAGGCACGACGCACAGTCGACAGTGCAGCAGCGCGCGCGGCAGCGGCGGAGGGCGCGGCAGCGGCGGCAGCGGCGCGTGCGGATGCGGCGGAGAGGGCCAAGATCGAGCTCACGCTCGCGCTCGCGCGGAGGTGTGTTTGCAACACCGGCCGCACACACACGCACACACACACACACACACACGCACACACACACAGACCCCACACACACACCTTACACACAGTGCCGAGGACGCGGAGGCGCGAGGCGCTGGCATCGGCGACACACGCCGCGCGGTGGCGATTGCCGCGGCTGCTGCGGCCGGCGGCGCGGACGCTGCAGCAGTGATGGAGGAGCTGGGAGCGCGGTGTGACGAAACGGAACTGGCAGCTGCAGTGCAGGTGGGTGTTGCGACTGGGATATGGGGGGCCAGCTTGAGAGAGGTATAGGGAGGGAGAGGGAGGGAAGGAGAGGGAGGGAGAGATAGGGAGGGAGGGAGGGAGGGAGAGAGAGAGGCAGGGAGGGAGGGAGGGAGAGAGAGAGAGAGGCAGAGAGTCAGGGAGGGAGAGAGAGAGGGAGGGAGAGAGAGAGAGAGGCAGGGAGGGAAGGAGGGAGGGAGGAGGGACAAAGTCACGCAGGCATGGGGTCCGGGCCGGCGGCGCGGCAGCTGCCACTGCGGGGGGGGGGGGGGGGGGGGGGGCTTTGAGCGCGTTGCAGCGAAACAGAGCTGGCAGCGGCAGTGCAGGTGAGACCCGCGCCTAGAGGTTTGGGGTTTGGGGTTTTAGGTTTAGGGTTTGGGGATTTTTGGTTTTAGGGTTTAGGCCATCCCCACCCAACCTGGGCCCACCCCAGGGGGCAAAGTGGCCAAAACGGGCGACACCAAACTTTGGGAATTTCTTGTGGCTTCCCTGGTTGACCAAATCCACTTTTGACGCGTGCTTTTTAGTTGCCGCCAATCTCATTTAGACGCATGCGTCGTGGGTGGCCGTGGCTTGGAGAAACGGTGAAATGCGGAACGAAACCGTTTGGCGTCAAACGCAACCGTGACGTGTAACGTTTGACGCCAAACGATTTCGTTCCGTATTTCACCGTCTCTCCAAGCCACGGTCACCCACGACGCATGCGTCTAAATGAGATTGGCGGCAACTAAAAAGCACGCGTCAAAAGTGGATTTGGTCCAGAGGCGACGCCGCAAAACATGCCGAAAGTTTGGTGTCGCCCAGCACAGCGACCGCGGCAACGCGGCACGGCACGGGACCCAGCGCCTCGTCAAGTTCATGCCACGGGTGGTACCGATCGGTAGGAGGCGTCGCGGGGGGCTGGCTCCCCGCAGCGGCGCGGCAGGGGGTTGGGTGTGACTGTTGCATGGCGCTCCGCGAGGCCCGTGACGGCACACGATCTCAACACGCATGTCTATATTACGTGTCGAGAAGTCATTCTGCACGCTCGATGGGGCCGTTTTTTCGACTTTAAAATTTTGGGTGTGGCCACATTTTGGTCACAGGTTGGGTGGGGATGGCCTTTAGGGTTTTAGGGTTAAGGTTTTTATAGGGTTTAGGGTTTAAGCCCACCCCAACGTCTGAGACACGCAAGTCATGGCGGTCACAGCGCCTGTCGGGTTCGGGGTGTGCCTCGGGCAGTGGTGGGCGGCAGTGCTTCTTCGATTGATTTAAATTTATTAATTCTTACAGCCCGGCCTCAGGCGGCCAGAGCCAAAATCGGCAAAAATCGGCAAAAAAAACGACAAAAACGCCAAAATTTACCAAAATCGGCAAAACAAAATCGGGCACTAAACCCTAAAAAAAACTATTAATTATTACTGCCCAGAAACCGCCGTAGGCGGTAAAGCGCCCAATCAAAGAAGCACTGGTGGGCGCATAACGCGGTCAGGGGTGGCACTTTAGGCGGTATTGGCGCGCCGCAGACCCCCCCCCCCACACACACACGTGCACACGCGCGCGCGCAGACACACACGCGCACAAACACGCGCAGACACACACACACACACACACACACAAACAGACACGCACGCACGTGCACACACACACACACACGCGCGCACATGCGCACGCACACACATGCACACACACACGCGCAGACGCGCCGCGCGGGCTCAGCAGAGGAAGCTCTGGCGCAGGCACGGGCGCAACTCGACGAAAACGTCAAGGAGCTGCAACAGTTGCGGTGGCAGGTGTGTGTGTGTGTTCTGGGTGGGTGGGTGAGTTGGTGGGTGGGTGTGTGTGGGCGGGTGGGTGGGTGGGCGGGCGGGCGTGTGGGTGTGGGTGTGCACGTGTGGGTGGGTGCATGTGTGGGTGTGGGTGCATATGGGTGTGGGTATGTGTGCATGTGGGTGGGTGTGCATGTGGGTGTGGGTGTGCACTGGTGCAACTCGGCCACAATGCCAAGCTTCTGCAACAGCTGCGGCGGCAGGCGCGTGCGTCTGGGTGTTTGCATGTGTGTGGGCGTGTGTGTTTGGCTGGTGTGGGTGTGCATGTGTGGGTGTGGGTGTGGGTGTGGGTGGGTGGGTGGGTGCATGTGGGTGTGGGTGTGCACGGACGCAACTCGACCACAGCGCGAAGGAGCTCCCATAGCTGCGATGGCAGGTGCGTGTCCGCGCGCGAGAGTGAGGGAGAGAGAGGTGGAGAGAGGAGGGGGGGGCAGCTAGGGGGGGCAAGGGAAGAGAGACTGCGATCCAGTCAGTGCACCGCACTCCACACTCGGCGCCTCTTCACGCCTCCCCCACACACACGCACCCACCCACCCCTCCTCCCAATGTGTATGCAGAGTGGAGTTTCCGTACCCCCAACAGCGAGCCATCTCATCAAGGTGCTCGGGCCATACGCGCCGAGCACGGTCTCAACGCCTCTAGAGGTGCCCCTGACTGCAACATCCATCATGCAGGTGTCGATTTCTGTGGCGGCGGGTGGCACGGGCGCCGGGGTCCTGCGGGCGCGCCCGTGCCAAGCCTGTTAAAAGCACTGAACCTCCCCCCTTGCAATTGCCGACGTGTATGCAGGTGTTGATGTCTGTGGCGGCGGGCGGCAAGGGCGCCGGCGCAGGCGGGCCCGTGTCTACCCTGTGAAACCTAAGAAGCACTGACCCCCCCCTCCTTGCTCCCGTTGTGTGGCGCTTCCGACGACGCCCCCCCCCCCCACCACCACCACACACACACACACACACACACCTCCCAACGTGTGTGCAGGTGTCAATGTCTGTGGCGGCAGTCGGCAAGGGTCCTGCGGGCGCGCCCGCGTCTAACCTGTAAACCCTAAAAAGCACTGGCCACCCCCCCTTGCCGACGTGTGTGTGTGCAAGCCTTGCTGGCTACTAGCTTTTCCGTGCCTAGTGTTTTGTGTACTCAGGGTGTAGAGGCGCTCCCGTCATAGGACGTTCGCTCAGGCCTTAGCAAACAATAGGACTGGCGGTAAGGGCACGAAGGGACACGGTCCTGTGTCACACGTTGTGTTACGCTTTCGACGCTGACGCCCCCCCCTCCCACGTGTATGCAGGTGTCAATGTCTGTGGCTGCGGGCGGCAAGGGTGCTGGCGCAGGCGGGCCGTCGGCAGTCGGCGGGCTGCTTGGGATGTTTGGGATGCAGCAGTGCGGGGCCGACTTCCAGCGCAAGTGAATTGAATGGTGACAGGTTTCCACCTAGAAACCTAGTGGGAGGCGAGTGTTTGCGCGCGGCTGTAAAATTCAAACGGAGCGCTGAGACAGGTATGGCACCTGGCAGTCCCTACCATGTTGAGGCTGCACTGCGCATGCATTGAACCTGCATTGCAAGTGTAGTGTCTGTTACATCTATAACACGCGCTGTGAATATGCTGTGCACGTGTGCCTGCCACCCCACTACACAAGGGCCAGCTGATGATGATGGATGTCACAGGCAGGGACACCTTTAAAGGCTTATAAGACCGTGCTCGACGAACATGGCCTGAGCACCTTACTGAGATGGCTGGCTGTTGGTGGTAGGGAGCCCCGACTCTATAGAGAGCGTGGGCGCACCCTAGGTTCCCTACCGCAGCGGCAGCAAACGCGGTGCCTCAGACGATCCCTTACGCCAAGCCTGCCGTCAGACATGTCACCACAAGGCAGATACTCGCCGCGATTCTGGCACGTGCGCTTATACACATCGCTATCTCTTCTCTCTCCGGCATCTGTGCTACGTAGCGGTGGTAATAGCGGAAGTAGAAGCGGTAGTAGTAGCGGTAGTTGTCTTATGCTATGCCATGGCCAGGGGCAGCATACTATGCCAGGTGCACCTCCAAGCCGTGCTCCCCGTGCGCACCCGCAGCCCCCCTCAGCGCACTCCCGTGGAACCACGTCACGAGCGCGGGCTTGCGCGCAAAGTCATCGCTGGCCGTTATCAGTGCGTGCAGGTGGCCGAGCGCGCGCGCGCGCACGCGGGATCCCGGGGGGCACGCGCGCAGCACGCGTGAGGCTGCGGTGGAACGAGGGGGGCGGTTTTGTGTAAGGAGGCGGTGGGGGGCCAGGTACTGGGCAGGTGCGGGGGTACGTGAATTCACAACCGCATGTCGTGTCCAATCGTGCACTCCCCCCTACCCCTCACCCCCCAGGGGACAGCCTAGCAGCCCGCAAACGCACACCGGGGCCATCCAGGTGTGCATTTGAACCCAGGCGTGAATTTAAACCCAGGCGTGCATTCGAACCCAAGCGTGCATTCGAATCCTGTGAAAACAGCCCCACCTGCTGCCGTCGCTGCGGGGACTGAGTCCCAGTCCACGAGCAAGGGAGCTGAAAGGGAGAGGGCGAGTAGGGTGCCGCCTGCTGCTGCTGCTGCTCCTGCACCAGCACCTGTAGCGTGTGTTTGTGTGTGTGTGTGTGCGTGTGTGTATGTGTATGCATGTGTGTGTGTGTGTGTGTGTGTGCGTACGTGTGTGCATGTGTTTGTGTGTGTGTGTGTGTGCATGTGTGTGTGTGTGTGCGCTCGCGCACGTGCGCGCGTGTGTGTGTGTGTGTGTGTGTGTGTGTGTGTTTGCGCTTGTGTGTGTGTGTGTGTTGCCACTCTGAAAACACAAAAACTCAACCCACCCTCTGCTGCAGATGCCGCAGATGCAGCTGCCGAGAAGTCGGGCAGTGTGGACAGGTTGTCGCGCAGCCACGCGGCGCATGCGGCAGCGAGTGTGGACAGCGCCGCGGCGGTGCCTGCGCGTGTGTGTGTGTGTGTGTGTGTGTGTGTGTGTGTGTGTGTGAGCGAGCCTGCCCGCCCGCCCGCTCTGTTTCTGGCCCCGCCCGTCTGCCGCTCCACTGTGTTTGTGCGTTTGCGTGATTGCACAAGTTACCTGCGCTCCAAGGCGCAACCCCGCGCAGCCGCCGCGAGGGGAGGGACACACACACACACACACACACACACACACACACACACACACACCTGCGCTGCCCGGGGGCACCCCGCGCAGCAGCAGCGGCAGCCCCGAGGCGAGCCCGCCCGCAAGCACCGCGGGGTGTGGGAGCGGGCGCCCCACACTGCGTGTGCGTGTGCGTGTGTGTTTGTGTGTGTCTGTGGGTGGGTGGGTGCATTTGGGTGCGTGTGTGTGGTGTGTGTGTGGATGCGTGTGAGCGTGGGTGGGTGTGGCAGCGGGCGCTCCACACTGCGTGCGTGTGGGTGGGCGAGTGGTGAGAGGGGGCACCACGAGAGCACCATCAGAGCACCATCGGGCAGCATAAGAGCAGCATCAGAGCAGCATCAGCAAACCACCAGAGCGACATCAGAGCACCATCACGTCACCGACAGAGCACTATACAAGCGCTGCTACCAGAGCACCATCAGAGCACCCCACCAGACCACCTCCAGAGCACCATCGGAGCCATCAGAGCGCCATCAGAGCACCCCATCAGAGCATCGGCACACCTTTGCGCAACGTAGTACGGCAGCACATCGGCGGCCATGTCGCCATAAGAGCACCCCATCATAAAACCCCATCAGAGAGCCATCAGAGCACCCCATCAGAGCACCGGCGCACCTTCGCGCAACGTAGTACAGATGCACGTCCGCGGCCATGTCGCCATCAGAGCACTCCATCAGAGCACCACCAGAGCGCCATCAGAGCATCCCATCATAAAACCCCATCAGAGAGCCATCAGAGCACCCCATCAGAGCACCGGCGCACCTTCGCGGAACGTAGTACGGATGCACGTCCGCGGCCATGTCGCCATCAGAGCACCCCATCAGAGCACCATCAGAGCGCCATCAGAGCATCCCATCATAAAAACCCATCAGGGAGCCATCAGAGCACCCCATCAGAGCACCGGCGCACCTTCGCGCAACGTAGTACGGATGCACGTCCGCGGCCATGTCGCCATCAGAGCACCCCACCAGAGCACTATCAGAGCGCCATCAGAGCATCCCATCATAAAACCCGATCAGAGAGCCATCAGAGCACCCCATCAGGGCACTGGCGCACCTTCGCGCAACGTGGTACGGATGCACGTCCGCGGCCATGTCGCCATCAAAGCACCCCATCAGAGCATCATCAGAGCGCCATCAGAGCATCCCATCATAAAACCCCATCAGAGAGCCGCCAGAGCACCCCATCAGAGCACCGGCGCACCTTCGCGCAAACGTAGTACGGATGCACGTCCGCGGCCATGTCGCCATCAGAGCACCCCATCAGAGCACCATCAGAGCGCCATCAGAGCATCCCATCATAAAACCCCATCAGAGAGCCATCAGAGCACCCCATCAGAGCATCGGCGCACCTTCGTGCAACGTAGTATGGAAGCACGTCCGCGGCCATGTCGCCGAGCCCAGCGTCGCACAGCGCACTTGCGATTGCTGCCACTGCCGCGTGCGCTGTGAGTGCTGCGCCAATCTGCAAATATGATGGGCGTGTGGGTGTGCAGGCATGAGCAGTTGGCACGACAGCCGCGTGCGCTGTGAGCGCCGCGCCAATCTGTGATAAATGAGTACCACGGGTGTTGTACAAGAGTGCAAGGTGGTGCACATGGATCTCCGCGCTACGGGAAATGCATAGGGAGGGAGGTGTGCCATGTAGCGCGGCCCAGAATCGCGCAGTGCGCTTGCGATTGAGGCCACTGCCGCGTGCGCTGTCAGCGCTGCGTCAATCCGTGATGAATGAGTGCCACGGGTGTTGTAGCGAGGGAGGTGTGCAATGGGCCATGTCGCCGAGCCCAGCATCGCACAGTGCGCTTGCGATTGAGGCCACTGCCGCGTGCGCTGTCAGCGCCCCGCCAATCTGTGTGGGTGGGTGACCGCGTGTGTGGGTGTCAAGGCGTGAGCAGTTGGCACGACTGGCCACGTGCACTGAGAGAGCGCAGCGCCAATCTGTGCGGGTGAGGGACCGCGCGTGTGGATGTGCGGGCGTGAGCAGTTAACGCGACAGCCGCGTGCGCTGTGAGTGCCGCGCCAATCTGCACACATGGTGGGCGTGTGGGTGTGCAGGCGTGAGCAGTTGGTGCAAAAGCCCGTTGCGCTGTGAGTGCTGCGCCAATCTGTGTGGGTGGTGGGCGTGTGGACGTGCGGGTGTGAGCAGTTAACGTGAGACTCGCGCTGTGAGTGCCGCGCCAATCTGCACACATGGTGGACGTGTGGATGTGCAGCCGTGAGCAGTTGGTGCAAAAGTCGCGTGCGCTGTGAGTGCCGCGCCAATCTGTGTGGGTGGTGGGCGTGTGGATGTGCGGGTGTGAGCAGTTAACGTGAGACTCGTGCGCTGTGAGTGCCGCGCCAATCTGTGTGGGGGGTGGGCGTGTGGATGTGCAGGCGTGAGCAGTTGGTGCAAAAGTCGCGTGCGCTGTGAGTGCCGCACCAATCTGTGTGGGTGGTGGGCGTGTGGATGTGCGGGCGTGAGCAATTACCGCGACAGCCGCGTGCGCTGTGAGTGCTGAGCCAATCTGCACACATGGTGGGCGTGTGGATGTGCGGGCATGAGCAGTTACCGCGACAGCCGCGTGCGCCGTGAGTGCCGAGCCAATCTGCACACATGGTGGGCGTGTGGGTGTGCAGGCGTGAGCAGTTGATGCAAAAGCCGCGTGCGCTGTGAGTGCTGCGCCAATCTGCACACATGGTGGGCGTATGGATGTGCGGGCGTAAGCAGTTAACGCGACAGATGTGTGCGCTGTGAGTGCCGCGCCAATTTGCACACATGGAGGGTGGGTGGGTGTGCAGTTGGTGCAGAAGTTGCGTGCGCTGTGAGTGCCGCACCAATCTGTGTGGGTGGTGGGCGTGTGGGTGTGCGGGCGTGAGCAGTTAACGCGACAGCTTCGTGCGCTGTGAGTGCCGCGCCAATCTGCACACATGGAGGGTGTGTGGATGTGCAGGCATGAGCAGTTGGTGCAAAAGTCGCGTGCGCTGTGAGTGCCGCGCCAATCTGTGTGGGTGGTGAGCGTGTGGATGTGCGGGTGTGAGCAGTTAACGCCACAGCCTCGTGCGCTGTGAGTGCTGCGTCAATCTGCATTACAGTGAGTGGGCGGTTATGCTCAAGCTCTCTTGGCGAGCGATGCATTCTGAAGTGAGTGGCGTGGTGAGAGAGCCTGGCGTGGTGAGAGACCCTACCAAAATCCCAATGTCTGATCCGCGCCATGGAATGCGGTCATGACGCCTGAGGCGGTCCGGGGTGCGCCTCAGGCGGTGGTGGGCGCCTGAGGTGGTCGGGGTGGCACCTGAGGCGGTTTGGATAACGCCTGAGGCGACGCCTGAGGCGATCAGGGGTGCGCCTCAGGCGGCGCCTCAGGCGGTCGGAGCGCCTGAGGCGCCGCCTGATCCGCGCCATGGAATGGGACGCCTGAGGCGTCGCGTCAGGCGTTGTGAATGTGGTAGGGAGAGCCTGCCTCGCACAGCGCACTTGCGATTGACGCCGGCCGCCGCGTGCGCTGTGTGTGCCGCGCAGTGATTCCCCTTTTGGCTCTTCACAGCCATTTGGCTGTATTCCGGCTGTACTTTGACCTTGCACACAGCTCAAACCATCCAGTGGATTGTAAGTCTGACAAGCCCGCCCGATAGAGCTTGCCAAGAGCTCTCAAATGAACTATGTATGAGGACAGGCGGTCAACGGGAGGTCAGCGGTCAACGCGGTCAAAGCAAAATCCGGCCGTGGAAGAATTAATTAAAAATCCTGAAAATAAAATCACTGGTGCCGCGCCAATCTGTGTGGGTGGTGGGCGTACACCCACACGCGTGTGGGTGTGACGGCATGAGCAGTTCACGCGACCGCCGCGTGCACACACAGGAATACACACAGGAATACACACACACACGCACACACACACACACGCACACACACACACATGTGCATGCATACAAAGAAAACACACACACACACACACAAACACATCCACACACACTCCCCCCCCCCCCACAAACACACACACCTGGGGGTGGCGCAGCAGCAGCAGCGCCACAGGAAGCAGCACGGAAGTTGGCTCTTACGGCGGATGTGCAGCTGGCAGTGCTGCAGCTGCTGCTGACACACACACACACACACAGACACACACACACACACGCACCCCCCCCCACACACACCTGCGGGTGGCGCAACAGCAGCAGTGCTACAGGAAGCAGCACGGAAGCTGGGTCTTGTGGCGAAGGT
Source organism: Chlamydomonas sp. UWO 241 (assembly GCA_016618255.1). Lineage (NCBI taxonomy): Eukaryota > Viridiplantae > Chlorophyta > Chlorophyceae > Chlamydomonadales > Chlamydomonadaceae > Chlamydomonas > Chlamydomonas priscui. The sequence continues at coordinate 340,776 of VFSX01000164.1, forward strand.
GCAACTGGCAGTGCTGCAGCTGCAGGGGGCAGAAGTGACAGGAGACGGGAGACCCCGACGGTGTCGAGTGTCCAGCGTGCGCGCCCGCCTGTGCGTGTGTGTGTGTGTGTGTGGGGGGGGGCAGTAGCGAAAGGAGACAGGAGACCCCGACGGTGTCGAGTGTCCAGCGTGCGCGCCCGCCTGTGCGTGTGTGAATGTGTTTGTGTGGTGGGGTGGGGGGTGCGAGTGCGCGTGTGTGTGCATATGTGTGTGTGTGTGTGTGTGCGCATATGTGTGTGCGCACACACATACATGCACCCACACCCATGCACCCACACCCCCACACCCACACCCACACCCACACACCCACACACCCACTCATACGCTCACACGCTCACACACACACACACACACACACACACACACACACACACACACGCGCACACACACACACACAACACACACACACACCTGCCACTGGCACCACCAGCGTTGCATAACACGGCATCCTCGCCGCTAGCAGCACACACACACACACTCCCCCCACACACACCTGCCACTGGCGCCACCAGCGCTGCATAACACGGCATCCTCGCCGCCAACAGAGCAGCACCCCTAGGGCTTCCCGCCAGCCGCCGCCCACACACTTCGAGGGCCTCATTTGCCGACGCCAGGCCTTGCACGCGTGCAAAGGAGACGTCTGAGAGGGCGGCCTGTGAAAGACGGTGTGTGTGTGTGTGTGTGTGTGAAATTTCAGTGGCGCCAGCCGCCGTCCGCACACTTCGAGGGCCTCATTTGCCGACGCCAGGCCTTGCACGCGCGCAAAGGATACGTCTGCAAGGGCTGCCTGTGGTGTGCATGTGTAAGTGTGTGTGTGTGTGTGTGTTCGTAAGTGTGTGTGTATGTATGTGTGTGTGTGTGTGTGTGTGTGTGCGCGAGTGTGTCAGTGCTGCCAAATGCTCTCTGGAATGATGGCGGTCTTTGCAGCGAAATGAGCCCCGCAGGACCGCTTTCCCTACCACAACCACAGGTCCTCGGGCGTGTAAGTGAAGGCGGCCATAATGCCTCAGGCGGCCGGGGGTGCGCCCAAGGCAATGGAGGGCGTGTAAGGCGGCTGGGGGCGGCAGCACGCGGGAGCCAGCGTGGTCTTACCATGGGGCACGTGGCGGGCTCGTCCGCCCCCAACTTCAACCTCCGAAAACGTTGAAACGCGCGGCGGGGGCAGCAGGCATCGCGCACAAATTTGACTGGGCGTGCTAATATAGTGGCTGGGCAGGGCATGCAGGCATGCGGCAGCACACGGGGCCTCACCATCAGACACCCGGCGAGCCCGTCCGCCTCAACTTCAACCTCCGAAAACGTTGAGAAGCGCGGCGGCGGTGGCGGCAGCGCGCGCGCCGCGGCCGCCGCCAGCCCCGCGACGCACACATATGTTGTTTCCAGCACGTCTGAGCGCGCGCGTGATGCCTCGTGCCGCTGCTGCTCCTGCTGCTGCTGCTGCCGCTGCTGCCCCGTCACACTTGTGTGGGGGTGTGGGGCGGACCCGGGTGTGGAGGGTGTGGGGGGTCCACACCGCTGCATCAGGATGGCGTACTCTGAGTAACCAGCGTGCGCTTGTGCTGCACACCCACACAGCGCGGACACCACGCTTGCTCCTGGGAAGGGGGAGGGGCATATGTGTGTGTGTGTGTGTGTGTGTGTTTGTGTGTGTGTGTGTGCCCGTGTGTGCGTGTGCATGCACGTGTGTGTGTGTGTGTGTACAAAAACTGAGAACAAAATCACTGGGGAGCGCCTACACCCCGAGTAAAAAACACAAACCCCGAAAGCTGATAGCCAGGCAGGCTTGCACACACAGTCCCCCAGCACAGTCCCCCGTTCCACCAAACCACAAGGAAATACTTCCCAGACGACCGTTATGACCGACGTTCTGAGAGCCAGCCAGAGCCAGAGCCAGCCACAGCCAGCCAGAGCCAGCCAGCCAGAAATACTTCCCAGACGACCGTTCTGACCGACGGTTCTGAGAGCCAGCCAGAGGCACGCCAACGCCCATCAATGGCGCACACACCAGTGGTGTCATTAAGGTAACCAAGAATGTCCTGTTTGCCCCTGAGGTGGCGTTTTCAAGGAAACTTGTGAAAATCGTCAAATTACACACTTTCTGGTGCGAAATTCCCACGATTCGCCCCCGCAGTGTCCCCCCAAATTTCCCGGTTTTCGCCTGCAGCGGGGTCTGCGGGGGCTGCGGGGGCGCTTATGACAACACTGACACACACAACAGAGCACGCACCTCTGTCCACACTTCCATCCACACCCGCGTGAGGGGTGTGACCGTACCGCAGGCACTGCACTGCCGCGGCCGCCAGAAGAGGGACGTCGCGGTACAAGTGTGACCCCTGTAACGCATGCGTGACCAGCCAGGCGTCCGCGAGCGCGACTGCAGCATCGGCCGACCCGTCCACACCTCCCACACCGTCCACACCTCCCATTCCGTCCACACCTCCCACGCCGTCCACACCTCCCACACCGCAAACGGAAGCTGCCTGAAGCAGGCAGCCCACGTGCCCGAACGGCAGGCCTGCGGTTTGTGTGTGTGTGTGTGTGTGTGTCTGAGAGTGAAAGAGAGGACGAAGAAGAGGGCAGAGAGAGACAAAAGGAGAAATAAAGAGAAAGACAGAGAGAGAAGGAGAGAGAACGGGAGAGAATGGGAGAACGGGAGAGACAGAGAGAGTCCCCAGTGTGGGGGGTCACCTCAAAGCGTAGCAGCACCCTCTACCACATTCCCAATGCCTCAGGCGGCGCCTTCACCTGCGCGGATCAGGCGGCGCCTCAGGCGGCGCCTCAGGCGGCGCCTCAGACGGCGCCTCAGGCGACGCCTCAGGCGCTCAGACCGCCTGAGGCGCTACCTGAGGCGCCGCCTGAGGCGCCGCCTTTGGCGCCACCCCGACCGCCTTGGGCGCCCACCACCGCCTGGAGCGCACCCCCGACCGCCACAGACGTTACGACCGCCGTAACTTGCGCGCCTCAGGCATTGGGATTTTGTTCGGGCCTTATCAGGAAGTAAGTAACAACAAAAAATATGAGGTGCCACCGTAGACTCTGGCAGTCATGATCTAGGGGGTCAAGCAAGCTCTTCTAGGCAAAACACTCACCAAGTCTACGGTGTTGCGGCAAATACAAAAAAGTAAGTACTGCCCCCCCCCACTCACCGTGCACCAGCAGCAGCTGCGCCGCAGCTTCCGGCAGCCTCTGACACGCGGGGCCAGGAGGAAGCAGCGCGGGGACCACGCGCGCACGCGCCGCCGCCACCGACGCACGCGCCGGCCCCGGGGGCGGCGGCGCGCACAGGCGCGCGTACGCGTGCCCGGCGGAAAGGAAGAGTAGCGACGCGTGGGTGCGGTGGCGGTGGTTGTGGTCGAGGTGTGGAGGTGCGGCGTGGGACAGGGATGCTGACACACTTGTGTGAAAGTGTGGGGGGTGCGGCGGGCTGCACGCGGCCGCGAGGCCCGAGCGCACGCCGGCCGCCGCGGCGAGCAGCGCCGGCTGTAGCGCGGGGTGCAGTATCGCCCCTCCTTGTCCTTCACCCCCTCCGCCGCCCCCTCCTCCTTCCGATTGCTGCAGTAGCCCCTCTAACAGGTTACTGCATGCCAGCAGCGCGACCGAACGCACGACAGCATCATCCCCCATGGCGACCTCGCCGCCGCGAAACCCGCCTCCTCTCCCCCCTCCTCCTCCACCATCTCTTTCAGTCCTACTGGTGCTGGCCCCGGAGCTGGAGGTGAGGCGGTCGCTCTCTTGTTGTTGCTGCTGTTGCTGTTGTTGCTGCTGCTGCTGCGGTTGCTGCTGCAGCTGCTGGTCCCCGCCCGCGCCCCACACGCCGGCGGCGCTGGAAGCGGCGCGCTGCAGCAGCTTCGCGGCAGCTGCCAGGCCGGGCGCTACAGCTGCTACAGCTGCCGGCGACGATGCGGCAGCAGCAGTGGAAGCGAGGTGCTCTCCGATGCCCGAGCCCTGTATGTGTGCGCGTGTGTGTGTGTGTGTGTGTGTGTGTGTGTGTGTGTGTCAGTGGTTCCGCTAAGGATCTTGGGGAAATGGCGGCTCTACCCGGGCCTCGCGCTCATTCCGTCAATCTTAACCCGACGAGGCGTTGTTTGGCGTGAAAAGTGTAAAAATGACGATTTGCACACTTTTCGGGTCGAAATTTGCGCAAGCTCAACCGAATTCGCCAGCCCGAATCGGGCAATCTCAACCCGAGATTGCACTTTGCCAGGTTGCGGGTTGAGATTGCCCGATTCGGGCAATCTCAACCCGAGATTGCACTTTGTCAGGTTGCGGGTTGGCTAACGGAAACACTGGTGCGTGTATGTATGTGTGTGTGTGTGTGTGTGTGTTCGTTTCGTTGCGGGGCAGGCTGGGCAGGGCAGGGCGGAAACAGCAACATCGGATTTCCAGCAAAGACACCTTTTAGTCCTAGTTCAACCGCTTGGACCCAAGTCCAGTTCTGGGCCTCACAATCGCGTGAGAGGGGCCGTAGCCGCCAGACGGCAGGGCAGGCAGACAGGCATACACAAGTGACCAAGTAACCGGTTGTTTCCTTTTCGGCTCTCCACAGCCATTTGTAAGGGTCGGCAATATAACACCCCGGCCAAGAATTAAAACGGTATTATAACGTACAGGGCCTGCGCCTTCGCGGGCAAGTATTGTTTTGGACGCCCCCGCGAAGCTGAAAACGATAAAAAAAAATCTCGCAAAGAACGCGATTTGGGGCGTAAAAACGACCAATATTGACGAAAATGACCCCCGCGGAGCGATTAAACAATCATGAATTCGACCCCCCCGCGAAGGCTCAGGCCCTGTACGGTAACGTTATTAATAAAAATTTCTAACAAATATCACGTTATACCTAATGCCTATAATACTGCTATAGTAATGCCTATATAATTATTTAGTTATAATACAAAATGACTCACAAATCGTTGACAAATCGTAATGGTTTCGCGTGAAACTTTCACAGTTGGTTGCTGTGGTGATGGGGAGCGTGCTACGCTGTCCATTAATTTCCTGACTTTTTTTTGCTGAGTTTTCGGCTCGATCCAGTTGACATGTCACGCGATACGCGTAACGCGTAACGCGCGGCGCAGTGTCAACACCCTCCTACGTTCCTCCGCCACGTGCGGCACTGTCTACGCACCACCTACACCACCCCCTCCTCCCCCATTTGGCCCATTTGGCTGTTTTTCGGCCGTTCCTTGACCATGAACGCAGCTCTTGAAACCCACCCAGTAGATTGTTGTTCTGGCAAGCCCGCCACACAGAGCTCATCGACAGCTTTCAAATGCTCTATGCATGAGGAAATACCGCCAACGGGAGGTCAGCGGACAACGCGGTCAAAGCACCATCCGGCTGTGGAAGACTTGATAATAAAAACACGAAAGGAAAATCACTGCGAGCAACACCAACCTGCAGCGCCACGCAGTACCAGCCATACTCCCGCATCTCCACCGGCGAGCGCGGCCATGGAGCAGGCAGGGCGGGGCGGGGCGAGGCAGGGCGGTGCAGCACAGCGCAGCGCAGCGCCCTTCATCGCGGGGCAGGCAGGCACTTACACACAAGCACGACACCAACCTGCAGCGTCATGCAGTACCAGCCGTACTCCCAGAGGCGCGCGTCCACCGGTGCGTGTGGCGCGAGGCCATAGAGCGGGCAGGGCGGGGCAGCGCAACGCGGCGCACTTCAGCACGGAGCATGCACGCACACACAGACAAGTACCACACTAATCTGGACCACCCACGCAGTACCAGGCGTACTCCCCGAGGCGCGCATCCACCGTCGCGCGCGATGCGAGGCCACAGAGCGGGCAGCGCAGCGCAGCGCAATGCAGCGCAATGCAGCGCGGGGCAGGCAGGCACTTACACAAACGCACCACACCAACCTGCAGCGCCATGCAGTACCAGCCATACTCCCAGAGGCGCGCGTCCACCGCGGCGCGCGACCATGGAGCAGGGCAGGGCAGGGCGGTGCAGGGCGGGGCGGGCAGCGCGGCGCACTTCAGTGCGGGGCAGGCAGGCACAAACAACCAAGCACCACACCAACCTGCAGCGCCATGCAGTACCAGCCATACTCCCTGGCTAAGGGAGGCCAAGGGAGGCCCTGAGCAGGCTGGTCGTGGCGGGGCGGTGCAGGGGCAGGCAGCGCAGCGCAGCGCCCTTGAGCGCGGGGCAGGCAGGCACTTACACAAAAGCACCACACCAACCTGCAGCGCCACGCAGTACCAGTTATACTCCCAGAGGCGCGTCTCCACCGTCGCGCGCGGCGCGAGGCCACAGAGCGGGCAAGGCGGGGCAGCGCAGCACAGCGCACTGCAGCGTAGGGAAGGCGAGTGCAAACAACCAAGCACCACACCAACCTGCAGCGCCACGCAGTACCAGCCATACTC
>VFSX01000164.1:352184-359684 GCA_016618255.1 Chlamydomonas sp. UWO 241
GTCGTGCTCGGTGCGACACAAGGGGGTGGGCGTGTGCCCAGAGCCGGGTTGAGGGTGGCAGGTTTAAAGTCCTGTGTGCTGGTTGAAATCCGAGTGAGAAATCCCTTTGAACGTTAGAGGTTGCGGCCCGGCTCGTCCATCATTTTTGGGCCACGTCTTAGCCACGCCCCTCGTACGCGAGGGGGGTCTATCTTGACTGCCCACCTCCTCCGGGTGTGTGTGACGATGGTTCCTGCCTAAATGGCGGGATATGCGAGCATTTAAACCATGTCCAGTGCTTTTGTGTGTGTGGGGGGGGCCTTACTATATGTGTTTTTTCCCCTGTAACCCGGGTGTGTGTTCTGCTTCAGGGTCTCTTCTCTTGCTCTGGTTTGCCTTTAAACAGGACCTGCTTAATGCGATGCAACTCTCTAGTCCCCTACCGCCAGAAGTGGATTGTAAAACTCTCATCATCATCATCTCTAGTGGAGGGCAATACTGTTTTTTCAGGGGGAGGGTGAGGGACGGTGCTGAGGCACCCCAGGCCGTGTGGGGCCCTGAGGGTGGCAAAGGAGTTGACATGGGCTCGCATATCCGCACTTGGCTCTCAGAACCGTGTGGGGTAGTAGTTCTTTGCGGTTCGCAACAACGGGGGACTGTGCTTCGGGGCTGTGTGTGATCGCCTCGCGATCGCTGGCTGTAGCCTTGTAAAAAAAAGGGGTCTTAAAGATTAACTCAGGGTCTCCCGTTGTGTTACGCTTTCGACGCCGCCGACAGATTTAACATGGCTTATGATGTTTGACACACGCATGTCGGCTTCTCGTCTTCCTCGTGCGACTTTTGACTGCACAATGGATGTGGCTCGGCAGCAAGGCCGGCCTCCAGCCTCCTCCCGACACTATTTTCTTAAGCTACTGATTCAGCAGCTAGGCGAAACTAGTGGCACTCGTTCTGATTGGAAGACTTTTTCGGACACGGCGTTTGAGCGTGCTCAGGATAGGGTCGGGTGGAGAGCCGTGGTGTACGGTCCGGCTGCCCCTCAGGCGCCGGCCCCTCCACCACGGCGGTCAAGTAGATTGGCAAGCGCCACTTGACCCCCTATCCCCTAGAAGCAGTTAGGACCTATTTGGAGGCGTCGCACAATAGCTCTCCTTTTTGCTCTGGGACTCCACGTTGGCAGGCAGCCGGCTGGTGGCTACCGCCCCTCACAAGTAATTGTTAGGGCCAGAACTGGACTTGGGTCTAGGCGGTGGTACTAGGACTAGAGGTAGTCTTTGCTGGAAAGCCGATGTAACTGTAACTGTATGATGTTTGACGTGATTATGTTGGTGCGTCTTTTGCTCGAGCGCTGACTTGGTGCTGGCAATCGTGGCGCGCGTCACTTGGATACTCTCCGTCGGCTGCCTCAGAAAAACTCTCAACTCTCCCTGCACCGCGACTGCTAGAGCCGCTGATGTGACGCTCGCAATGGGCTGCCTCGGAGCAGAATCCTTTCCCCGTCCAGCTAACTACTCGTGAGTACCGATCGATGACGCCGCTCCCTACTCTGTGACGCCCGCGGTGGTTTCCTTCCACTGCTGCGCGTGCCATGGCCGCCTCATCGCCGCCACGGCACGTCCCCACGTCTGCCTCTATACAGACTCCTCCGCCGGCTGCTCCCCAAGCCTGGTGGCGCCCTCCTAGCCCTCACCCTGTGGCCACCCATAGCGCATGCAGTGACTGGTTGCGACCCCTGCGCCCATGCTGCTGAACCTGATGCCGCACAGCACGCTGGGAGCTGCCCGCTTGCTCACTGTTTACGGCTGACAACTGCGCGGGAAGCTGGGCGGGTGACCGTGGTGAGTGGACAATGCAGGTTGGCAGTACGCGCAGTCGTGGTGAGGGCGTGTGATTGCGGAAGCCGCATAGGTCAGCAAGCGCACGGTGCAACCCACGCGGTGTGCGCGATGCATCCCACACTCGCTCGCGCCGCGCCGGGTCCTCTCTCCGGCTGCTGCCGCCACGCGATGGCCACGCCCAGGATGGCCTCGTTGGGGAGCTGCGGCACGCGCGCCCACTGGTCGGGCCCGCCCATGGGCCAGCGGCCGGGGCCTGCGAATGGCGCGCTTGACGGCAGGGGTGCTGGCGATGTAGCGGCTCCCAGCCCGAGCAGCAGGCGGATGTCCTCTTCGCGGGCGCCGTCAGGGTGGTCATCGCCGAACAGGAGCACATCTTAACCTCTAGGCGCTGCTCGTCCTAGGTGTACTCGTCTTCCTCGGTCGCCACGGCTTCTTTGACGCCCTCGTGTTGCCTGATCAACTCCCTCGTCATCGAGCAGCAGTCGCATGGCCTCCAAATGCCCCCCCCCCCTTAGGAAGCAGCATGCATGATGATTTGTCTGGCCAGCGTTACATGCCAGTGGCATCATGGTTGCTGGGTCACTGGAAGCATGAATGAGCAGATCTGCTCTAGAATGCGCATGGCTTCAACTTCCCCCCACTCAGCAGCCGCCCACAGAGCTACCCCCTGCTTGCGTGTACCACTGCCCGACATTTTTGTGCGTGTTTGAGGTTCGGGGACGAAGGCAGGAGAGCTTTCGACCAAGAGTGTGGACGCCACACACTGGCGCCACACATGGTCGCACGCAATCACGACCGACGACTACATGCACGCAGATCAATCGCGAAGCCTTATTCATCGATATCGCCCTGTGAATGCTGCCTGCCTTGGCTTGCTCTTGATCGACGCCTAACATTCCTGCCGTTTGAAGCTTCGTCTTCTCTGCCCAGCCCCCAACGCCCAGTGACACATCGTCGTTCGTAAGCCACTGATTTAGACGCGAGTGGCGTGGTGCATGCGCTGCCCGCAGAACCATCGCCATGCGGTATGCAGATCTGGGCATGCGAGCGCCTGGCCCGGGGTCTGGCAGCCATGCCATGCAATGCCAACCACGGCACGCAGAACATGCAATGGACAGAAATGCGTGACATGCATGCGCGCAGGGCTGGCCGCGCAGCATGGACCCACACATACACATCCATGCGCCATCCTCGCCAATGGCGAACCTGCATGCGACTCGCCATGCGCGTCACCTCCGCGTGCATGCACGCATGCTCTCCATGCTCCCCACGCGCGTCATCCATGCTCCAGTCGCGAATCATCACTGCATGCACGCCCACCCACCCCTGAACACACGCACCTGCAGCCACACCGGACACACGCGATGCCTCCACTCACCCGCCGCGAGCTGAGGAAGCTGGTGCGGAAGCTGGGCGTGGCCACTCGGCCTTGCGAGCAGAAGCAAGCACTGGAGACAGTTCTGCAGCTGCTCGATGGTGGAGACCACAGCTTGGCCGCCATCGCTGGTGCGGTCCCTGCTCTGGTGCAGCTGCTGGGGGCTGGCTCTACAGCTGGCATGCAGGAGGGCGCATCAGTCGTCCTGGCAGAGCTTTGCGAGATTGATGATCATGCAGTCGCCATCGCTGCAGCTGGGGCCATTCCTCTACTGGTGCAGCTGCTGGGGCCTGGGTCGCCAGCTGGTGTGCATTGGAATGCAGCGGGAGCACTGCAATGCCTCGCGGGCAATGCTCAGAACGCGGTCACCATTGCTGCTGCCGGCGCCATCCCTCCACTGGTGCGGCTGCTTGGTTCTGGCTCGTCAGTTCAAGAGGGTGCAGCTGGGGCACTGGCGGCACTTGCCGACAATGCTGAGAATGCTGTCACCATCGCATCCGCGGGTGCGATCCCTCCACTGGTGCAGCTGCTGGGGCCTGGTTCTGATATCTTGGTCCATCAGAATGCAGCAACAGCACTGGAAAGCCTTGCGAGCTATGCGCAGAACGCGGTGATCATTGCTGCAGCTGGCGCCATTCCTCTACTGGTGCGGCTGCTTGGTTCTGGGTCTACGGCTTGGCAGCGTAAGAACGCGGCATACGCACTGAAGGCACTTGGTGCTGACAGTGCCGACATCCGAGCCGCCATTTCTGCTGCCAAAGCCAGTGCCAACATGGTGCAAGAGATGGAAGGGCTGGGTCTCGAGTGACGTGCTGACAATGACGACACCCGTTACCGCTGCAACGGTGTTCACGATGATGGTGTATTGTAGTCAGTCTAAACCCATGGCATCTTATTGCAAGCAACCGTGTCAAGGCACCTCCCATAGCTGGCTGGTTGCTGGTGGCTTTCGCCGCAAAAGCATGCTGGGTTAGTGGCGGGTGCAGCACAGCCTCATTATGCAAGTTCTGATCATGATAAATGAGGCCAAGCAGCCTGCCAGAAGAAGGATAGTCGTACGACGTGTGTGTGCTCAGCGTGCTGGTGGAGGGACTGATCCACGGTGCCAACGGTTTACACATAAAGCTTAAAATAGGAGGCTACTGCACAATATTTGTATGGGAATGTGTCTGTAAACTCAGTGGCGCGTCAATTGCACCACCAGTCACTGCATCACCGCCTGAACGGGGACCTCAGTGCACGCCTCAGCGTTGAGGCTGCTGCCGCGCGAGGCGCATCTGCTACCCTGGGCCTCTGCGTCTGGCCGGTGGCCGCCGTCATCTCACGAAGTTGCGGTAGCCGCGGAGAACCCGCAACCGTGAACGGTGCCTGCAGCCCCCGATTCAGATGACTCATTGAGACACAGATGCCGCGCCCTCGACTTACCCCAGCGGGTCTTAAGTGAATGTGCAGGTAGCAATGCAGGCCTCCCTCAGGCTCCCAGCCTCCCGCGCATGCGCGCGCGCCAACGACCCAAGAAGACCAGCGCGGTGGTAGATGTGCACGCCGGTATGTCTCAGTGCAGGCGCTCTCAACCCAGCTGCCTACCATGCGACGCCCCTCCAACACTGCAAACACACCCACACCCGCCGCCACAACGCGCACCATCTTGCTATGCGCCCCATGCGACCGGTCTGTGCATCTCCCTGTTACACGACCAAACTCGAAATGTCTGGCACGCGTGCATGCCCCGCAGGTCATAGATCATACCTCTCAACGGCATAATTGTAGCAGTCGGCTCAGAGTGCATCGCGCAACAACAAACAGACCCGTGGCTGCGCAACGCAGCTCGGTGCGCATGGTGGGGCATCGCGATCCTGATGGTGGATTTTACATGTGCGTGCGTTACTGATAGGAATCAGCGGACGCTGGAGGGAGGCATGGGAGGGGCAGAGACACGGAGTACTCTGCCCAATGTCTTCTGGGACCTAGAGAAAGTCCACACCTGCTACAATCAGAGGGGGAGAGCTGCAGCCACAATGATGATGAGAGTTTTACAATCCACTGCCGGCGGTCACACGTTCGGTTCCAAAGCTCCAACGGGACTTAGAGAGCAGGCACGAGGCCCACCAAAGAAACTGGGGGGGGGGAGAACCCTAATCAACTAGGGCCATGCACGGCTGGCGTGCCGAATGAGTGACTGCTCCAGTCAGTGGCTTCCTGCCGACTTGACTGGAGCCTCAAGCTCTGGATTCTATCAGTTACATCTCGATCCTGATGGTGGATTTACATGCGCATGTGTGTCACACGAATATGCACACAGGCATATTTGACTTGACTGCGTATTTGACTTTGCTTGGCGTATAGCGCCTGTGCACTACCAACAGGTGGCTGCCTACTGGTGTGTGAGTGTGTGTGTGTGTGGGGGGGTGAGTGGGGGGGTCGGTGTTTGGGTGGTGGGGTGGGGGTGGGGTGGTGGGGTGGGGGCTTTCATGGCGATCGGCACGACGTAAGGCACCGCCCAACAGCATGCGTGCCAACCAAAATCCCAACGTCTGATCCGTGCAAGTGAATGCGGTCATAACGTCTGAGACGGTCCAGGGTGTGCCTCAGGCGGTGGTGGGCGCCTGAGGCGGTCGTTGTGGCGCCTGAGACGATTGGGATGACGCCCAAGGCGGCGCCTGAGGCGATCGTGGGTGCGCCTCAGGCGGCGCCTCAGGCGGACGGCGCGCCTGCGGCGCCGCCTGATCCACGCAAGTGAATGCGATGCCTGAGGCGCCGCTTCAGGCGATTTGAATGTGCTAGGGCGCACGCCGGACTAATGTGCACATGTTTTCGCTGCCGCAACACCATCACCCAGCCATCCCGTGGGCACTGCAGCCTGCGACGTTCCAGCTTGCCTTCTTGCCCTCCGCAACGCTGCCAAATGCAGCGACCGTTGCGTGTCACGCACGTTGCGTGTCCCGCGAGAGCAGTCTCCCTGCAGCCTCCGTGGATGCCCAAGAAGAAATTCCACCAGATGAGACATGCTGTCCATCGCCACGGACGCCCTGGGCCCGGCACAAAGACAGTGGTACACATGCTGCCGGGCCGAGTGTGTCTCTCTGAGCACGCCCCTGGCGTGGACGAATGCGGTGTGCTTCTACTCCAGAGAAGAGGTGCAGGTGGCAGGTAAGGTTTGTAGGTCACCTTCAGCTGGGCGGGCACGGAATGCAGTGGGGCGTCGGGGAATGCCATGCACCGCGCCATGCGCCACCTGCGCGGCAGCACCAGCAACAGCAGCACTCTCCATATGATGGCTGCAGCCCTGGAGTTTCACGGCGTCTTCCTGCCCCCCCCGTGTGTGTGCATGCAGCTGCTGCGAGGTGTTGCTGGGAGCTGCGCCACATCACTTCGTGTGGCCAACTTTGGTATGGACTGTGTCCTCGTCACCACAAAACTGCCATTGGAGTCAGTTTCACCCAGTTTTACCCAACACGACACCTTGCAAATCCCCGCGCTTCACACCGCAACACGTAACGTGCACGCCCATCGTTCACAGCGTAGAAGGCAACTGCCTGGCAACAGTCGCCTCCAGCAACACGCCCCACGGCTAGTTGGGGGCCGCTGGGCGCTGAGCGCTTTCGGAGCACCTAGCAGCAGCATGGACGAGGTACTGCCCACGCCGGAGGGCGTGTGCTGGGCGTTCCCGGAGAGCGACGAGAGTGTCGACCTGCATGGGCTCGCGCATGGCGCGTTCTCGCATGTGCCGTCTGCTGCGGCAGCGCTAGAGAGCGTCCTCAAAGCCTCACTGCTGCATCTGGCTGGTCGAGACGTGGACGTGGGCACGGGATGGGCAGCGGCATCCGCGCTGCTGCTGCTGGCGCTGTGCGCCGCTGCTGCTGCCGGCTACCTCCTGGGCGCGCTGAGCGTGCACGCGCTGGCGACGCACGGCGTGTTTGGCAAGAGGGCCCAGGCCGACCAGCAGCAGCCCTCCCTGCTCTCGTCTGCCGCGCCGTCGTCCGCTGGTGACGCTGCGCTGGCGCACGCGCACGCAGTCGACGACACAGGTACACCCGCTGCACCACGAGCAGTACACACGCGCACGCACATACACGCACGCACCCGCGGACTCACCCCCACGCACGCATACTCCGCAGCTGCAGCCACATCTGCTGGCTGGTACGTCACAGAGGACGACCTGGAGTTCTTCCTGCGGCGCGTCGGCGATGGCGTCGCGAGCGATGCTGGCTCGGCAGCAGGGTGTTTGGCAACGTCGGAGCTGCTCGATGAGCAGGTGCGTGCGTGCGTGTGTGCGCGTGTGCGTGTGTGCGTGCGTGTGTCTGCGTC
>VFSX01000164.1:364684-375902 GCA_016618255.1 Chlamydomonas sp. UWO 241
CACCCCCCCACCCACCCACAAACAGTTGGTGACCACACGGTGCACCACGCAGCGGCGGATGGCACCGGCGGCCCCTCTGAACAGCAGCTGCCACGCGGCCTCCAGCACGCACACACACACACACACCCTCACACGCACACTCGCACACACGCACACAGGTGGTGACCACACGGTGCACAACGCAGCGGCGGATGGCACCAGCGGCCCCTCTGAACAGCAGCTGCCACGCGGCCTCCAGCACGCACGCACACACACACACACACGCACCCCCCCACCCACCCACAAACAGTTGGTGACCACACGGTGCACCACGCAGCGGCGGATGGCACCGGCGGCCCCTCTGAACAGCAGCTGCCACGCGGCCTCCAGCACGCACACACACACACACACACGCACACGCACACTCGCACACACGCACACAGGTGGTGACCGCACGGTGCACCACGCAGCGGCGGATGGCACCGGCGGCCCCTCTGAACAGCAGCTGCCACGCGGCCTCCAGCACGCACACACACACACACACGCACCCCCCCCCTCACACGCACACTCGCACACACGCACACAGGTGGTGACCACACGGTGCACCACGCAGCGGCGGATAGCACCAGCGGCCCCTCTGAACAGCAGCTGCCACGCGGCCTCCAGCACGCACACACACACACACACACACCCCTCACACGCACACTCGCACACACACACACATGTGGTGACCACACGGTGCACCACGCAGCGGCGGATGGCACCAGCGGCCCCTCTGAACAGCAGCTGCCACGCGGCCTCCAGCCCGCACAAATACACACACACGCACACGCCCCCCCCCCTCACACGCACACTCGCACACACGCACACAGGTGGTGACCACACGGTGCACCGCGCTGCTGCGGGTGGCACCGGCGGCCCCTCTGAACAGCAGCTGCCACGCGGCCTTCAGCATGCGTCGTCCTCTCAGTGCCTGCGTCGCCGCTCCGTCTCAGCCGGTGCCGACCGCTTCAGCGGGGTGGGTGCGCGCAACCGCGAGTCGTCTCTGATGGGCATGGCGCCCGCCGTGCGACGCTCGGGCACAGGTGCGTTCTGCTGCACATCTGCCGTGTGTCCATGCTGTACGCCTGCCTCGTGTACACATGGGCATAGTGCCTGCCATGCGGCGCTCGAGCGCAGTTGCGTTCGGGCGCAGGTGCGTTCTGCTGCACATCTGCCGTGTGAGCATGCTGCACGTCTGCCTCGTGTACACCTGGGCATGGCGCCCGCCATGCGGCGCTGGCGCAGCTGTGTTTTACAGTTTTCAGGTCACAGTTCACAGGTCACAGTTTGCAGTACGCACCCTCGGGGCGTGGGATTGAGGGATCTGCCTAACAAGGCCAGCCACCATGGGGTTTACAGGTGTTGCACGTACGCGTGAGTGCATGCCTAGACCACACGTGTAGGGGAGCTCTACCAGCAGAGCCCGCAAGGCCACGCAGTGCGCCAGCCCACCAGGGGAACAGGCAAACAAATGAAGCGTCCCTCCTCCCAACCCCCCTCGCCCCCCTCCCCCCGGTACAGGTGGCGACGTGCGGCTGCACCACGAGAGCAGCAGCAGCGGCGCGTTCCGCGGCTTCGCCGCGGTCGCCCTCGCTGGCGGGATGGCCATCGCGCTGGGCGGCCGCGGGGGCGGCGGCGGCGGCGGGGGCGGGGGTAGCGGCAGCGGGGGCAGCGGCAGCGGGGGCGGAGGCGGGTCGTCTGCGCGCAAGCTACAGGCCGGCGCGGGGGTGGCGGCGACGACGGGTGGCCTTCGCCACAGCAGCAGCGTGGCAAGCGGGCTGGCCGCAATGGCGCGCGCGTCGCGGCGGAGGGAGCGGTCGCAGCGCTGGGAGGGAGTCACCGAGTAGTGCATGGTCTGCGTACGGATGATGATGGATTGTACCGATGATGATGGATTGCACGCAGATGTGCTGCGTGGCGCAGGCTGCAGGCAGCGCATTAAAAAAAACGCACAGTGCGGGACACGCACGTGCGCCATATGTGTCAAGTTGGTCGAGCGTGTGCGGCAGAGAGATGCAGAGACTGGTGTTGATGTCGCATGGGTAAGGTAACCTTAAGCACACCTTGATGGGGCGCGCGTCGCAGCGGCGGGAGCGCTCGCAGCGCTGTGGGGGAGTCACAGAGTAGCTCCTGGTCCGTGTACGGATGATTTCGGATTGCACGCAGTCGCGCCGTGTGACGCAGGCTGCAGGCAGCGCACGTATAGCAAGAGACCTGTGGGGCATGCACGTGTGCCAGATATTTCGAGTTTGGTCGAGCGTGTGTAACAGGGAGATGCACAGACCAGTCGCATGGGTACTGGCAGCTAGATGGTGCGCATATGCATCCCGCCGGCGAGTGCGGGTGTTTTTGCGGCGCTGGAGGGGTTTGCGTCGCCACGCTGGTTTTTTCGGGCCGGTGGCGCGCGGGAAGCTGGGAGCATGAGGGAGGCCTGCAATACTACCTGCACATTCACTCGGGACCCGCCGGGGTGAGTGGAGGGCGCGCTATCTGTGCCTCAATGAATCATCTGTTTCGGGGTTGCAGGCACCGTTCACGGTTGTGGTTTCTCCGCGGCAACCGCAACCTCATGAGATGACGGCAGCCAGAGGCCGGACGTCAATGCCCAGGCTAGCAGATGCAGATGCGCCACGCGCGGCAGCAGCTGCAATGCCAAGGCGTGCACTAGGGTCTCCACCCAGGCGAGTGACCCAGCGACTGGCTGTGCGATTGACGCGCCATGTACCAACACACCCCATAACAAACATTTTGCAGTCGTTTCTGGAGGATCCTCTTTTAAGCTTCACTTGTAAGCTGTTGGCACCCCAGACGTGCTAAATTCGATTTATTCATTTTCAGCACAGAAGGCCTACACAAGGCACTGGCATATTTCGAAGGCAACGCCTGTGTCGGCGTATCATAAATCAGTCAACGAGGAGGTAAGCCGGCGATGATATCTTACTCCTACAGCTAACTCACGCCCCGGGGTCCTCCGGGCGCGTCCATGTAACAGTAACAGTAACACGGGGTTTCCAGCTAAGCAGGCTACTCTTCTACTAGAGACGCCCGCCGATACTCCAGCACACTTAAGTACTAGAGTACCGCCGGCTCCCGGCCGATAGACTACCGCTCCCGCCGGCTAGACTACCCCAAACAGCGGTCTCTGAGAGACATGTCTGGCAAGGAGCATATAGGAGAGGACCTTCCTCAGGGTCACAGTAGTGACCTTGTGGCCAGTCAAGCCGGCAGAGCCGACTGGCGCTGACTGGAACGGTCCCCGCCTGGCAGTGCATGGCTGTCCAGCTCTCGTTTGCATGGGGCTCAGCCGGCGCCCCATGCCTCATGCATGGCCAGGTCCCACCCTCCAGGGGTGCATGGACGACAGAGTTGTCATGGAGGCTGCCTGAAGACCTTCCAACGCCAGTCACCGGCAGACGAGCGACCCCGAGGATGAGCGCGGTGACGAACGCTGCGATTGGTGAAGCGGATTTACTCTGTGTTGCCTCGGCGGTCGCCACCGCTGAAGCCGTGATGGTAGCCCGCCTCCACGGGCAGCCATCTTGACCAATGTCCAGCATGCATTGACGGGCGCCAGCTCCTCCGCTCGTCGATCAACTCGTCGAGATCGGTGCCGCATGGCGTCCTGCATGGGGGGAGGATAAGGGCCGTCTCCAGCACGGGCCGCGGCAGCGCCGCGGCTACTCGCCAAGCCATGGCAGCGCCGGGCAAGCCGCTCCTGAAGTGTTCCACCGAGGGGCAGTCTAGCAGGAGCCGGGCCAGTCGTATTTTACCCCGCTCATCAGCGGCGTACATGTAAAAACTGTTAAACTCCTACAGCTAGCTGGCAAGGTGCTTGCAAGCAATTGGCCTTCCTCATGATTATCATCATCATGACGAGCATCGTGAGGCCGTGCTTCACCCGCCACTAACCAAGTGTACTGTGGCCGTGAATGCCACGTGGTGCACCAGCAGCTGGCTGGCCCAAGTCAGCTGCAGCCAGCTGTGGTTGACTCGACACAGGTGTTTACATCTTGCCAGATGCCATGGATTCAGACTGACTGCGATCCATCATCATCATCAACACCGCCGCGGCGGTAACAGGTGTCGCCACTGTCAGCACGTCAGTCGAGAACCAACCCTTCCATCTCCTGCACCATGTTGGCTTTGGCAGCTGCAATGGCGGCTTGGTTGTCAGGATTACCGTCTTCAAGTGCCGCCAGTGCGTCTGCTGCGTTCTCCTGCACGCGAGCTGTAGAGCTGGAACCAAGCAGCCGCACTAATAAGGGGATAGCGCCAGCTGCAGCAATGGTGACCGCATTCTCAGCATTCATCGCGAGGAATTCCAGTGCTGCTGCTGCATTCTGATGCACCAAAGGATCACAACCAGGCCCAAGCAGCTGCACCAGTGGAGGGATGGCACCAGCGAAAGCGATGGTGGCTGTGTTCTCAGCATTGTGAGCAAGTAACGCCAATGCGCATGCTGCGTTGCTGCGCACATCAGCTCTAGAGTCGGAACCAAGCAGCCGCACCAGAAGAGGTATGGCGTCGACAGCAGCAATCGTGACCGCGTTCTGTGCATTTTCCGCGAGGCACATCAGTGCTCCCGCTGCATTCCGATGCACACCAGCTGGTGGCCCAGGCCCCAGCAGCTGCACCAGTAGAGGAATGGCACCAGCTGCAGCGATGACGACTGCATTCTCATCAATCTCGCCAAGCTTTCCCGCACGAGTGATGCGTCCTCCTGCGCACCAGCTGTAGAGCCAGCCCCCAGCAGCTGCACCAGCGCAGGGATTGCACCAGTGAAGAACGCCAGGCTGTCGTCGTCTTCATCACAGATGAGCAGTTGCGCAACTGTATTCATAGCTTGCTTCTGCTCGTGCGGCCGAGTGACCACGCCCAGCTTGCGCACCAGCGTCCTCAGATCGCGCCGGGTGAGGGGAGGCATCGTGTTTGTCCAGCGTGGCTGCAGTGAATGCATGAAGGGGTGAGCAGTATGTATGCAGTGATGAGTCGCGAGTGGAGCGTGGAGGGCGCGCTTTGGGAGCACGGAGAGGGTGTGTGCATGCACGCGGAGGTGTCGCGCATGGTGACGATGGCGCATGGGCGTGCATGTATGGGTCCATGCTGCACGGCCGGCACTGCGCGCATGCCTGCTGAGCATTTCTGCCAGTGGGTGTTCTGCGTGCGGTGGGCGCCAGACACATGGCATGGCTGCCAGACCCGGGCCAGGCGTCCGCGTGCACGTTCCCAGATCTGCATGCGCTTGGCGATGGTGGTGCAGGCACCACGACACTCACGTCTAAATCAGTCGCGTTTGAACGACGATGCGTCACTAGGCGTTGGCGGCTGGGCAGAGATGACGAGGCTTCAAACGGGAGGAATGCTAGGCGTCGATCAAGCTTAAGAGCAAGCCAATGCAGGCAACAATTCACAGGGCGTTGGGGCAAGCTTCGCGATCGATTTTCAGCGTGTGCATGTAGTCTTCGGTCGTTGTTGCGTGCGACCATGCCAGTGTGTGACGTCCACACTTTTGGTCGAAAGCTCTCCTGCCTTCGTCCCGTGCCTCAAATACACGCCAAAGTGTCGGGCAGTGGTACACGCAAGGAGGGGGGCGTTCTGTGGGCGGCTGCTGAGTGGGGGGAAGTAGTTGAAGCCATGCGCATCCTGCTCGAGCATATAACATAACAATAATAACATAACGTTAAAATAACGTTATAATAACGTTATAATTCGCCGGCGACATGTTACAAATTTGCGACACGAGTTCAACTTTCTGAAATCTGCATGGATTCCAATGGGGTTGAGCTCTCTGGTAGGACCAATAATTTAAGATAACATGCTGGCACTCAAGACACTTGTTTGTGTTGCTCTGTGGTGTGCTGGTGTGCTGGTGTGGGGTGTGAATGGGGAGGTGTGCATGGGAGGTTCCTGCCGCCAGACCACAGGCACCATGTCGCTATATGCCGATGGCAAGCAGGGGTATCGAAATGAGAAGAAGCTGCCCGCTGAAGTGCTCGGGCTGCTCAGGGCGCAAGTAGCGAAGGACAAGACCGGTTGGAGCGGTCAGTTTGAGCCGCGCCTGGGCGCCGAGGGCGTGTGCAAGCTGTTCTGCAAGAATTGCAACGACAAGGAGGGCTCGAGCTGTCGGAGGAGGAGGCGGAGGACTCGCACGCAGAGGAGGAGGAGGAGGAGTGGGAGGAGTGGGAGGAGGGGATGGTGTAGATGGTGCGTAGACAGTGCCGCGCGTGGCGGAGGAACGTAGGAGGGTGTTGACACTGCGCCGCGCGTTACACATTACGCGTACCGCGTGACATGTAAACTGGTTCGGGCCGAAAACTCGGCAAAAAAAAGTCTGGAAATTAATGGACACCGGCAGCACGCTCCCCATCACCACAGCAGCCTACTGTGAAAGTTTCACGCGAAACCATTACGATTTGCGAGTTATTTTTTTTATTATAACAGGCATGATAACGTTATAATTGTTAGAAATGTTATTAATAACGTTATAATAACGTTATAATTCTCGGCCGGGGTGTTGTATTGCCGACCCTTCAGCATATGACATTGTAATCATGATGCTACTGGTATGCAACACTGGCCAAAAAAACTGCGTGCATTTCGATTCCTGGGGTGATGTGTGTGGAGGGCATGCGACTGCTGCGATTGATCACGACCACCCACTCAGCTCAGGCTGGCCCACCTGACAGCTGTGGGTACCCGGCGGTCGCTACTGCGATCTGTGTCTGCAATTGTGCTGACGACGCTGCACAGTCCTCCCACGCAAACAGTCCACCCTGCTGCTCCTGCTGCACCCTGTGAGCGAAACTACAGCTGTGCGCTGTGCAGGACGGGCACACATGATCATGTGTGGTCATGAACAGGGTGACGAGGGAGTTGATCATGCAACACGAGGGCGTCAAAGCAGCCTTGGCGACCGAGTAACACGAGTAGACCTAGGAAAAGAGGGCGCCTGGGGTCAGCCGTGCTCCTGCTCGGCGCTGACCACCCTGATGGCGCCCGCGACGCGGTCATCCGCCTGCTGCTCGAGCTGGGATCCGGAGCCGGCGGCTACGACGCCAGCATCCCTGTCGTTAAGCGCCTCATTTGTGGGCTTGCCCTGTGGACGAGTGTGCCGCAAGTCCCCAACAAGGCCATCCAGGGCGTGGCCATTGCGCAGTGGCAGCAGCTGGAGAGAGGACCCGGCTCGGCACGAGTGAGTGTGGGATGCATCGCGCACACAGCGTGGGTTGCACCGTGCGCGTGCCCAACCCATGCAGCTTCCTCAATCTCACTCTCTCACCACGAGTGCGCGTACTGCCAACCTGCATCGTCCACTCACCACGGTCACCTGCCCAGCTGCCCGTGCGGTTGTCAGCCGTAGACAGTGAGCAAGCACGGGCAACTCCCAGCCTGCTGTGCGGCACCAGGTTTAGCAGCATGGGCGCAGGGGTCGCAACCAGTCACTGCGTGAGCTGCGAGTGGCCACAGAGGAGGGGATGGGAGGGCGTCACCAAGCTTGAGGAACAGCTAGCGGAGGATTCTGCGTAGAGGCAGACGTGGGGACTTACCGTGGCGGCGATGAGGCGGCCATGGCACGCGCAGCAGTGACCGTAACTTCCCACGGCGGGAAGAAAACACCGCGGGCATCATTGAGTAGGGAGGGCATCGGTCTGGATTCTGATACCAGGCAGCCCATAACGAGCGTCACATCAGTATCGCTAGCACTCGTGGTGCAGGGGGAGTTGAGATTTTTTCTGAGGCAGCCGACGGAGAGCGTCAAATAAGACAAGAGGAGAGTGGGGGGCGCACACGTTGATGGCATAATGCGTCACACTGTTTACAGAAACGTGACAGCACCGTTGTGTGCTCTGGGGAACACACACGCAGCAGCTTTTGACTCTGTGGTGGCTCGAATTTACACAGGCGGCTCATGAGATCACCTGAGAGGGTTTGCCATGGCACGCCCACCATCCTCCCAAAGCACCCCAAGCGTTCCACTCAGTTCTTTTCATCTTCAGCACATACAGCAGTGGCAATGCGTCGGCTGTGTCGGCACATCATAAATCAGGAAACATAGGAAAGCCTTCAAGGGGTCTAGTCCATCCATCCATCTCCAAGCATGTTTAACACACACGATTCCCAATCCCTGAGGTAGGGGCCTAATGTCCACTCAGCGACTGTAAACTGTGAAGTGTGAACACGCTCGCGATTACCCTAGTCATCATCATCAAGCTTTTCGAGCGCGGACGTTCTGCGCCCGCCACAAACTCAGCGCTTCTGCCAACGTCACCAGCGGCCAGCCAACCGAGACGGGCGGCGACTGGGCACAGCACGCTGTCACGGTTGTTTGCATCTGGTCATATGCCATTGGTACCATGGATTCAGACTGTTCAATCCACCACCATCATCAGCAGCAGCAGCGTCAGCAGCAGCAGCAGCAGCAGCAGCAGCACCGCCAGTGGTAACAGAAGTTGCCACTGCCAGCACGTGCTGTGCACGTCAGTCGAGACCAAGCCCCGTCATCTCTTGCAGCATGTTGGCACTTACGCGGTTAGCAGCGATGGTGGCTCGGTTGTCCGAATTGCCGTCTTCAAGTGCCGCCAGTGCGCATGCTGCGTTGTGCTGCACGCCAGCTGGGGAGCCAGGTACCAGCAGCCGCACCAGTAGAGGGATGACACCGGCAGCAGCAATGGCGACCGCATTCTCAGCATTCCTCGCAAGGTGGTGCAGTGCTCCTGCTGCATTCTGCTGCACCACAGCCTCAGACCCTCGCCCCAGGCACATCACCAGTGGAGGGATGGCCCCAGCTGCAGTGATGGTGGCTGCATTCTCAGCATTTGCAGCAAGTTGCATCAGCGCCCCTGCTGCATTCCGATGCACCACAGTTTCAGACCCAGGCCCCAGCAGCTGCACCAGTAAGGGGATGGCGCCAGCAGCAGCAATGGTGACCGCATTCTCAGCGTTCATCGCGAGGCGTTCTAGTGCCCCTGCTGCGTTCTGCTGCACGCCAGCTGAAGAGTCGGGCCCCAGTAGCTGCACCAGTGGAGGGATGGCACCAACTGCACTTATTTCGACCGCGATAGCGGCATTTGCAGCAAGTTCCAACAATGCCCCTGCTGCGCCCCGATGCACCTCAGCCTCAGACCCAGGCCCAAGCAGCTGCACCAGAACAGGGATGGCTCCGGCAGCAGCAATCGTGACCGCATTGTCAGTATTCCTCGTGAGGCGGTGCAGAGTTCTTGCTGCATTCTGATGAACAGCTGTATCAGACCCAGGCCAACGCAGCTGCACAAGTGGAGGGATGGCATCAGCTGCACTTATTTCGACCCCAATGTCGGCATTTTTAGCAAGTTCCATCACTGCCCACGATGCGTTTTGATGCACCACATTCTCAGACACAGGCCCCAGCAGCCGCACCAGCGGAGGGATGGCACCGGCAGCAACGATGGTGACGGCAGTGTCAGCTTTCCACGCTAGACGGTGCAGTGCTCCTGCTACATTCTGGTGCACCATAGTCGTAGACCCGGGTTGAAGCAGAAGCACCAGTGCAGGGATGGCGCCAGCTGCCACAATGGTGACAGCGTACGCAGCAGTTGCGGTAAGTTGCGTCAGCACTCTTGATGCGCGCTGCTGCATGTCAGCGGGACATCCAGCCCCCAGCAGCTGCACCAGATAAGGGATTGCACCAGCTTCAGCGATGGCGGCAAGGGAGTCCTCGTCTCCATCACGGCAGAGCTGCACAACTGTCACCAGAGCTTGCTTCTGCTCGCGCGGCCGAGCGACCACGCCCAGCTTGCGCACCAGCTTCCTCAGCTCGCGGCGGGTGAGTGGAGGCATCGCGTGTGTCCGGCGTGGCTGCAGGTGCGTGTGTTCAGGGGTGGGTGGGCGTGCATGCAGTGATGAGTCGCGAGTGGAGCATGGAGGGCGCGCGTGGGGAGCATGGAGAGGGTGCATGCATGCTGACGCGCATGGCGACGAGCGTGGGTGGCCGCGCATGGGGCTTTCGTGGGTCCATGCTACACGGCCGGCCGGCCCTGCGCGCATGCATGCCACGCATTTCTGGTCATTGGGTGATCTGCTTGCGGTGGTTATCATCGCAAAGCCACCAGGCTCGTGTGCCCAGATCTGCACAGCGCATAGCGATAGTGGTGCGCGGGTGGCGCACGCACCACGCCACTCACGTCCAAATCAGTCGCGTTCGAACGACGATGCGTCGCTGGGCGCTGGGGGCTGGGCAGAGGAGCTCAAACGGGCGGAATAGTAGGCGTCGAACAAGAGCACGCCAAGGCAGGCGACACGTCAGAGGAGAGTTGGGGAAAGCATTGCGATCGATTCGCGGCGTGTGCAATGTAGTCTTCGGTCGTCATGCGTGCGACCTGCCCTGTGCCAGGGGGGGGGGCGTCCACACTCTTGGTCGAAAGCTCTCCTGCCTTCGCCCAGTGCCTTCAACACCACCAACATATCGGGCAATGGTAAACGCAAAGAGGGGGGCGGCTGCTGAGTGGGGGGAAGTTGCAGCCATGTGCATTCTGACGTTGACGGCGAGCGGGTGCCTGCACCTGCTTGCTAGATGGCATTCCCTCTGGGTTTTTTTTTGAAGGGGAGGTGGCGCCACACGCGTGCGGTGGCGGGTGCGGTGTGGTCGCTGAGTAGAGTGCTGCGGCGGGTGTGCTACTAGCCCCGCTTCCGGTGGTCTGGGGAGGGCTTTTGGTCCCTTCATGGTTTTATACCTTGGGTCCGCCCTCTGGCCATTTGAGGGGCTGGGTGTGCAGCCTGCACAGTGGTGCTGCTTGCTTGGCGCCCGCCACCAAGTGTGGATGGCGTTACCGTGGGCTACTTGTAGCTTGACCTTTTGTGGGCCTTGAGCCTTGTTTCTCCAAGTCCCACTAGAGCTTTGGAACCGTACGTGTGACCGCCAGAAGTGGATTGTAAAACTCTCATCATCATCATTCTGCTCGAGCATGACCCAGCCATCACGATGCTATAGTAGCTACTGCTCCCCTGAGCATGCATCTATCCCAACACGCACAGAAGTGTCGAAAAGTGGAGCACGAAAGGCCGGAGCCGCTTTAAGGAGGGGTAAGGGAGAAGTTGAGGCCACGCCAGTCATCACTTAGCATGATGCTCGAGCGCACATCCATCCGTGGATCCACTCTGAAGTCAAGCGACAAGGCGGTAGATGATGAGAGTTTTACAATCCACTTCTAGCGGTCACACG
>VFSX01000657.1:0-12500 GCA_016618255.1 Chlamydomonas sp. UWO 241
ACAGAGAACTCTGCACGGCAGACCTAGATAGGCTGTTTCTGGTCATCATTGAGGAGATTTCATTTTGAGGCGGGTGACAAACCGTGCGCCAACAAGAGGGTGAATAACCTCATTCAAAAAGCAGTGGGGGAAAGGGGCAAAAAGCGGGTCACTGACGGCTGTGTTTGTCACTCCGCTTCGACTGAGTTTAAACTAGGTCTCGGCAGATTGACATCCACAGTTGTGGAAATCTCGCTAAGAGGATCCACTCGGGGGTGACTCGCTTGGACAAGAGGTCCACGAACTCGGGGTGCTTGGAGATGTCGCGTTTGAAGTTGGAAAAGTGGGTGTTTGCGGAGGAACGAACTTGACGGAGTGGGCGAAACAGTCGCCGGCGCTGAGCCGGTAGGATGTGATGGCGCCGCCGGCATAGAGCGAAGTCATGTCCGGTCGGCGGTACGCGAAAAGGGCGGCAGTGGGGGGATATATGATGTCGGGAGGGAGTGGGGGGGGAGAAGGGACGGGCGGGTGTGTGGAGATGGAGGGGCGGGGCGACGGGGGAGGTGGGAGGCGGCGGATGAGGGGAGGCGATGAACGTAGCACGGTGCTTGTTGATCGTGTCGATGATGGGGAACGTTTACAAGGGGGGGAGGCATGCATCGTGGCGTGTGGAGGTGTTGCTCTGTGGTGTGAGGAGGGATGCCCTTGATGAGGCGGAGGAAGCGGTTGTGGGTTACTTCAAGTCGGTGGATGTTGGCCTTGTTCAACGTCCATGTCTGGCAGCCATACAGTAGGGCAGAGATCACAAAAGCGTTGTAGAGGTGGATCTTGGTGGTGGGAGAGATTGAGTTGGAGTTCCAGAACCGGGGAGTGAGACGGTTGAAGGCGTACCAGGCACTTTCGATCCGGCGTGAGATCTCTGAGTCGAGGATGTCGGAATCAGACATGTTGGGAGCGTCATCACAGGAGGCGGCGGGGTGGGACAGAATACTTCCCAGGTATTTGAACTTGGAGGTGGAGTGGACCAGGTGGGGGTAGATGAGGAGTTGGAGGGGATGGTGATAGGGGCGGAGGGGACGGTGTGAGCAGAAGGGTGGCAAAGGGATTGTGCCACGGTTTTGTCGTAGTTGATCGCAAGGGCCAGGTCTGAACAGATGCGGTCGAGGAGGGTGAGCATGGTGCGGAGGTCTTCCTCGGAGGGGGCGAGCAGGGCGGTGTCGTCGGCGTAGAGAAGGAGGGGGAGGATGGTGGTCAAAAATTCCTTGCGGGACTCAGGGGTGTACAGTTTTCCGTCGATCATGTAGCCAATTTGAATGCCAGCGTTGGGGAGCTGGGCAATCAGGGACCGGACAACTGTGTCGATGTAGACATTGAAGAGGAGGGGGAGAGGGGGCAGCCTTGCTTGACGCCAGCTTTGAGAGAGAAAGGGGCGGAGTATGCACCGTTGACTCGGGCTCTGGCGGTGGCACCAGAGTAGAGGCTTTCGATGCGTGCGAGGAGGGCAGGGTGCGCGCCACGGTGGAGGAGGGTTTTCCAAAGGGCGGCGTGGTTGACACTGTCGAACGCCTTGGGCAGGTCGACGTAAGCCACATGGAGGGGGGCGCGGGCGCGGTGTGACTCCTCTTGGAGGCGTTGTAGGGTGAAGATGGCATCGGAGGTGCCACGGCCCGGACGGAAGCCGAACTGGAAAGTGTGGAGGGTGGGCTCAAGCTGGAGCTTGAGGCGGTTGAGGAGGATGTGAGTGTAGACCTTGCCAGCGACGGGCAGGAGGGAGACGCCGCGGTAGGACTTGCTGCGCGTGGGTAGGCCCGAGGATGCGCACTTGTAGAGGGGGCAGATGTCTGCTTGGTTTCACGCGGCGGGGATGGAGGTGGTGTTCCAACAGGTAAGGATGATCTGGTGGAGGGCGGTTGCGGTTGCGGTGCCGCCGTGTTTGAGGAGGGGGGAGTTGATGTCGTCAGAGCCGGGGGCAGAGTTCCTGAGGGATTTGATCGCGGAGACCACCTCGCTCAGAGAGGAGGAGGCAAGGAGGGGGAGAGGAGGGGGGAGGCAGGAGGGGGGGAAAGGGGAGGGGGCGAAAGTGGGGGGAGGGGGAGAAGGAAGGGAGGGAGGGGAGGGGAGGGAGGGGAGGGAGGGGGCGGGAGGGGGAGGGGGGAGGGGACGGAGGCGGAGCAGGGGTAGTGTAGGAGGAGGAGGGGGAGGAGACGGGGGCGGTGCGGGGGTGGTGGGTGTGAAGATGAGGTGGGAGGCGAGGGTGGCTTCGTCGACTTCCGAGCGGAGTGGAGTGTGGAGGACACGGAAATATTCTCCAAACGCGCTGCCACCGCCTGAGCTCCAAAGCACAGGTGGTCGCCGACACGGAGGGCAGGGAGGGCGGCGGAAGGGGGGCGGTCGACGAGTTTGGACAGCATGCGGTGGGCGGAGTGGGGGTTGTTGTCGTCAAAATCGTGTTGCACGCGTTGAGCGACACCGTCCCAGTGCTTGTTGGTGGCGCGTGCGATGGCGGACTTGAGCTCGGCAGTCATGCGCGCCTCCTTGGGGGCGTCGCGGTTGCCAGTCAGTGTACTGTCGGAACGCATGGACTGAAGGTCTTGGGCGAGTTTGAGAGTCTCGGGGGGGGAGGTAGAAGTGGATGGGGACCTCGCGTGGGCGGGGGCCAAGGGTGGATCTGGCCGCTGAGTGGATGGCCGCGGTGAGGTGGCTCGTCATCTGGTCCAGGGTGGGGGGGGTCGGGGAAGGGGGGAGGGTGGCGAGGGCCTCCTCGACTGCTGCCGCGAAGTGGAGCCGCGTGTCAGGGTCTCGGAGCAGGTCGGTGAAATAGCGGGAGGGCGGAGGAGGACGGCGGGAGTGGGTGATGTTCCAGGCTCTGGAGAAGCGGAAGAGGATGCGCGCGGTGACAAGGGCGTGGTCAGAGCGGGCGATGGTGTCAAGTCCCCGGGTCTTGGGCATCGTGCTCGCACGTCTTGCACGGAGCCCAGGTGAGGGCGGCGGACGAGGATGTAGTCTGGGATGTTGCAATCCTTTTGGGTGTTGCTGTACCAGGAAAATACGCTCGAAGGGGGGTGGGGGAAGAAGGTGTAGGTGACGGCAAGATTGTGGGCGGCACACAGGTCGAGAAGCCGGTGGCCGTTGTCGCTGATGCCAGGTTTGTGGTGGAACCCGGCAAGGGGGGAGCAGGGAGGGAAGAAGGAGGAGGGGCGGTGGAGGGGGGGCAGGCGTACGGGCCCACAGACGGGTGGGCGTCGGGGGATGCCGCTGTGATCTTGGCGTTGAAGTCGCCTAGGACCAAAAGGAAGTCGTTTGCGGGGGTTTGGGAGAGCACGTCGCGGTGGAGTTGTTCGTAGAACGCGTCCTTGGCGACTGCGTCATCCGCGGCGTCTGTGGGGGCGTAAGCGATGACTGCGGTGACGGGGGGGGCGCCGGCGCGGCGCCGGCGGGGCGGAAGCGTAGGACGAGGATGCGGTCGCTGAGTGCTGCGTAGCCGCCCTCTTTGAGGAGGAGCTTGGCGGTGTCGGGGCAGAGGAGGGCGCCGACGCCGTGGGTGTGTTTGGTCCCACCGGACCAGATGAAGTGGTAGACATTCTCTTCGAGCGGCTGGCTACCGGAGCCGGGGTGCCGCACCTCTTGGAGGCCGCATATGTCGATGCGGAGGTGTGCGAGGTGTTTGGCGAGAGCAAGGGGGTGTGCCATGGGGTTGAAGCGTGAACCATCTGCTGCACCCCAGAGGGTGCAGCACTTGTAGGTGGCCGCGATGAGCTCGTGGCGTGGGTGAAGGAGGTGGGGGCGCTTGGTAGCGGGGGGGACGGATGGTACAGGGAGGGTGGCTAGTCGTCCTGCCCGTCGGGGGGGGGGGGCCCGCCTACTCCTGCCCCACCCACCCACCCCACACACACACGCTTACACACACACACACACACACAAACACACACGCACGCACGCACGCACACAGGCCCACCCCCACCCCTGTCTCACTAACACACGCACACACACACACACACATGCAGGGCCCTTCTCCCTTGGAGACCCTCGCCCTCGTGCCTGGCTGACACACACACGCACACACGCAGGGCCCTTCTCGCTCTGCGCCTCCCCTCCCGTGACTAGCTCGCTCGCTGGCCGCTCCCCGGCCGCTCCCCGGCCGCCAGCCACGGCCAAGTCGCGGGCTCTGGGGGCGGCAGCCGGCCGTATCTGGCTGACATACACACACACTTACGCACACACACTCACACACACGCACACACACACACGGAACCTTCTCCCGCGGAGCCCCTCCCCCTGTGGCTGACACACACACACACACGCACAACACACATAGGGCCCTTCTCCCTCGGCGCCGCCTCTCCCCCTCCCCCCCCCGTGACTGGCGAACACACGCACACGCACGCACGCAGGGCCCTTCTCCCTCGGCGCCTCCCCCCCCGTGACTGGCACGCTCGCCGGCCGCACCCCGGCCGCCAGCCAAGGCCAAGCCGCGGGCTCTGGAAGCAGCGGCGGCGGTGCAGCGGCGGCGACGGCCGCGCCAGCCAACCAACGGCGCAGCGGGCCCGGTGTAGTGGGCCCGAGCCCAGCCAACAACCAGCCCGCGATTGCAGGGCAGGTGCGTTCGTCGGATGCCACATAAACCCCCTCTAGCCCCGCATGCCGTTGCCCCTCTGCCGGGCCAGGGCTCTACAGTGGTGAGCAGGGGCTGTACGCTCTACAGTGGTGAGCAGGGGCTGTGCGCTGTAGCTAGCTGGGAACCAAGTGTGGCCCTCCAGCTGGGGGTGGGAACCAAGTGTGGCCCTCTAGCTGGGGGTGGGAACCAAGTGTGGCGCTTTAGCTGGGGTGGGAACCAAGTGTGGGGCGGCAGCTGTGCTGCGACAGCGACGGCCACGGCCGCGCCAGCCAAATGTGTGACCTCCGCAACCCAATCCAATGTGTGTGTGTGTGTGTGTGTGTGTGTGTGTCAGTCCACCCAAACACGCCCACGTAGGCGCAACCAACGTCGGGGAAGCTGCGGCGTGTGACCTCCGCGACCCATTCAAACCCACCCAACACACCCACACAAACTCGCCCGCAGGCGCGGCCAAATTGACCTCTGCAACCCAATCCAATGTGTATGTGTGTGTGTGTGTGTATGTGTTAGTCCACCCAAACACTCCCGCGTAGGCGCGGCCAACGTCGACGCAGCTGCGGCGTGTGACCTCCGCGACCCATTCAAACCCACCCAACACACCCACACAAACTCGCCCGCCGGCGCGGCCAAATTGACCTCTGCAACCCAATCCAATGTGTGTGTGTGTGTGTCAGTCCACCAAAACACACCCACCCAAACACACCTGCGCAGGCGCGGCCAACGTCGGGGCAGCTGCGGCAGGCGGCGGCGGTGCAGGCGGCAGCACAGGGTCAGGGACAGGGACAGGCGGCGCCGGCCGCGACAGCTGCCGGGGCGGGCTGCTGCGATGTACAGGTGCAGCTGCCGTGAGACGGTACAGGTGCGGTGACAGTACAGCTGACGTGCAGCTGACGTGACGGTACAGCTGCCGTACAGCTGCCATGACGGTACAGCTGCCGTACAGCTGACGTGACAGTGCAGCTGCCGTACAGCTGCCGCGACGGTACAGCTGCCGTACAGCTGCCATGACAGTACAGCTGCCGTACAGCTGCCATGACAGTACAGCTGCCGTACAGCTGCCATGACGGTGCAGCTGCCGTACAGCTGCCGTGACAGTCGCGGCACGACTCTGCCACGACTGTGCCGCAGCCGTCTTCGTGACGGGCTGCGCCGCTGTTCGTGTCGATTGGCGTGTTGTGCTGCGCTTGCAGTGTCGGGGTGCTGCACCGGCCGTGTTGACTGGCATGGCTGCAGCTGAATCGTGACGTGGGTCATGTCGACCGCATGCGCCTGGCTGGCTGCGCGCCCGTCGTGCCGGCCGCAGAAAGAGGCGTGACGGGCTGCGCCATGTTGGGCTGCTGCGCCGTCCATGCCGACTGGCATGGCACAGGCGTTGGCCGCGGCAGCGCACCAACCGCTGCTTGTTTGGTTTGGTGTGCACCCGAAATCTGGGTGCGACGCGCCCGACCCGGAAGGTCACTCGTGAGTATGTCGGGTGCCCTCTGCCAAGGACTGCCAGAGACGACGGAGCGCTCGGCTTGACCGAGCACCTGAGCAGTTGCGGCAGCGGCCGAGTCGTGACGGGCTGCGCGCGCCGTGGTGGGCTGCTGCGCCTGTCGTGTCGTGCTGCGCCCGCCATGTTGCCTGGCCTGGCTGCGCCAGGTTTGACCAGGCAAGCACCCCGTTGACTAGCCTCGCTCGCCCAGATGTGCCTTCCCAGGCCACAGACCAGTCGCGGTGCGGTGTTTGTGGGAAGGGACGGGAGGGAGGGCTGCCCAGGGTGCACTATTTGTGCCTTCGTTGGCGCGAGGCACGTGTGCCCTCGGTCGCTTCAGGCAAGAGGGGCGGGCGGGCTTGGAGAGGATGGGCGCCCCTCCGTTTTCCCAGGAGAGGCTCCTCCAAAACCTCCTTGAAGACTACAGCTGTGGCAGCCCCTGGAGAGACCATGCTGCTATCCCTGCTTCTTCTCTGCTCGAACTGTTGCCGTCTGTTGCTACTGGACTGGTAGCTGCTTGGTAGCTAGCCGCTTGGCTCTCCTCCGCCTCGCCTCCGCCACCGCATGCGAGGACGTCGCACCTTTTCGTCTCCTACTAAATGAAGACGGGGCCCTGGTGTCTCCCACTCACTGCCTGTGATGCCTAGCGTCGGCGGCCTGCCCCTGTAATCCCATCCGATCCTGGCTCTCCACCACATGTGCGATGCGCAGCTGCTGCAGCACCTTCAAACCTAGGCCTCAGCAGCAGTGTCTCTCATCCACGGACGGCGTCTGACACGCAACTGACTTGGGATTGCGACGGCGAACGAACTGTGTGCCTGTTGGGATTGAGCCTGTCTGCCTGTTTGGTTTGAGCCTGCCTGCCGTTTGGATTGAGCCTACCTGCCTGTTGGGATTGAGCCTCTACTATTGGCACTCATCCATGGGGACGGTGACGATACGGTCGATCAAACGCCATGCTGCATGTTGACTCGCCTCCGCTGCGTCTGGCGTCCGCTGCGAGTCGCATGCGCCTAAACAGGGCGCGCGTGAAAGCATGCCCTGTGTGATCACACGCCGTGGCGCAGGTTGGCGAGCAGGAACGCATCCAGCCACCACCAGCCAGCCATCTCATTAAGGTGCTCTGGCCATGCGTGCCGAGTGCGGTCTTATACGCCTTTAGAGGTGTCCCTGACCGCAACATCCATCATTATCATCTGCGCCCTGCAGTCTTCCCTAACCTGCCCCCGCTCCTAGGACTGTGTGGCGCCTATCACACGCCGTGCCGCATGCTGCCGAGTACAATTGTCAGTCACATCACGTGCCGCATGTTTGTGAGCAGGAACGCGTCGAACTGCGCCTTTTTTGCAGTCTTTGCATGAACGCGCCCGGGGAACGCGCCCGGGGAACCCGGGCCGTGAGTTAAGGCCTAGACTACACGTCTAGGGGAGCTCTACTAGTGGAGCCCGCAAGTCTACACAGCACGCCAGCCTACCATGCCAAACTGCGTCCTGCTGTCTCCCCTCTGAGCACACCACCTTTATTATTCACGATGCCAATCACACGCGTCACCGCATGATGCCGAGCACACTCGTCAATCACACGCCGTGCCGCATGTTGGCGAGCAGAAACGCGTCGAACTGTGCACGCGCCGCGTCTGAGCCCAGCAGGCCGGCCGCAGGGCCCCCGCCCTCGGCGCACCACTCTGCCCCACTCGCAGCGACGCCTGAACCGGAACACACCGAGTCGCGTACCTGGGGAGTGTGTGTGTGTGCGTGTGCGTGTGTGTGTGTGTGCGTGTGTGTGAGTGTTTGTGTATGAGAGAGAGAGAGAAAGAGAGAGGGAGAGAGAAAGAGAGAGAAGTCGTGCACTCGCAGCGACCACCGCGCCGGAACACACCCAGTCACGTACCTGTGTGTGTGTGTGTGCATGTGTGTGAGTGTTTGTATATGAGAGAGAGAGTAGAGAAAGAGAGAGAGAGAAAGAGAGAAAGAGAGAGAGAGTCGTGCACTCGCAGCGACCACTGCGCCGGAACACACCGAGTCAAGCACCGGGGGAGTGTGTGTATGTGGGTCACTGCGTGTGTGTGCGTGGTGGTGGTGGTGGGGGGAGAGAGTCCCATACCTGGGGAAAGTGTGAGGGTGAGAGTGGGTGGGTGAGTGAGAGAATATGTGAGAGTGTGTGTGTGTGTGTAAGAGAGTGCAAGAGAGTGCGTGCGCGCACGCGCGTGCGGGCGAGAGAGAGTGTGCGTGCGTGTGCACGAGAGAGAGACCCCCCCTCCCCCTGTCCCTGCCCCCCAACGCACCTGTGACAGTGTGGTGTCGGCAGCCCCCGGGTGCTCCCTCTTGCCAGCAAACACACACACACACACACACACACACACCTGCAACAGCACGTCCGACGTTGTCACCAGCCCCCCTCCGCTCCGGCTGCCCTTCCTTGCCAGCACACACACACACACACACACACCCCTGCAACAGCACGTCCAACGTTGTCGGCAGCCCCCCTCCGCCCCGGCTGCCCCCCCTTGCCAGCACACACACACACACACACACACACACACACACCTGCAACAGCACGTCCGACGTTGTCGGCAGCCCCCCTCCGCCCCGGCTGCCCCCCCTTGCCAGCACACACACACACACACACACACACACACACACACACACGCACACACACACCTGCAACAGCGCGTCCGACGTTGTCGGCAGCCCCCCTCCGCCCCGGCTGCCCTCCTTTGCCAACACACACACACACACACACACACACCTGCAACAGCGCGTCCAACGTTGTCGCC
Organism: Chlamydomonas sp. UWO 241; assembly: GCA_016618255.1. Taxonomy (NCBI): domain Eukaryota; kingdom Viridiplantae; phylum Chlorophyta; class Chlorophyceae; order Chlamydomonadales; family Chlamydomonadaceae; genus Chlamydomonas; species Chlamydomonas priscui. The sequence goes on from VFSX01000657.1 coordinate 8,845, forward strand.
AGCCCCCCTCCGCCCCGGCTGCCCTCCCTTGCCAGCACACACACACACACACACACACACACACACACACACACACTCACGCACCTGCAGCAGCGCGTCCGACGTTGTCGCCAGCCCCCTCCGCCCCGGCTGCCCTCCCTTGCCAGCACACACACAAACACACACACACACACACACACACACTCACGCACCTGCAGCAGCGCGTCCGACGTCGCCAGCCCCCCTCCGCCCCGGCTGCCCTCCCTTGCCAGCATACCAGCAGCAGCAGACACCGGCCTGCTGAGCCTGCTTCCTGGGCGAGCCTCGCTGCTCAACTGCCCCCCTGGAGAGACCAGGGTGCTGGGAGGTGCACCCCCAAAGCCCTCTGGCAGGGGTGTTGCTGCTCTCGACGCGCAGGCGGCGGCAGCGGCGAGGAGGGCATCGATACGTGCCTGTGTGTGTGTGTGTGTGTGTGTGTGTGGCGGGGGGGGGGCATGTGCGTGTGTGCGTGTGCGTGTATGGGTGAGTTGGGGGGCCCAGGGGCCGGCGTGTGTGAGTGTTGTGTGTCGGGGTGGGGGGTGGGCGCGTGCGCGCGTGTGTGCATGCGTGTGTGTGCGTGCACGTGTGTGCGTGTTTGTGTGTGCGTGTGTGAGTGTGTGTGCGTGCATGCGTGTCTGTGTGTGTGTGCATGTGTGTGTGTGCATATGTGTGTCTGCCCACACCTGCTCGCACATCGCCAGCACCGCGTTCATTGCGTACGTCTCCTCGCGATGGCGCTCCTTGCCCGTGCGTGCGGCGTCACGGGCGCCCGCGGCCGCGCGCCTTCGCGATGCCTCCTCTGTGTGTGTGTGTGTGCAGGGGTGGGGGAGGGGTCCGAGCGTGGGGGGAGGGGGGCACGTGTGTGTGTGTGTGTGCGTGTGTGCGCGAGCCCCCGAGGCCGCACGCCTTCGTGATGCCTCCTCTGTGTGGGGTGAGTGGGTGGGTGGGTGGGTAAGGAGATGTGTGTGTGTGTGTGTGTGTTTGGGGTGTGTGGGGGAGGTGCGCATGCGTGCGTGTGCGTGTGTGTGTCAGGGGTTTCCTTCCCGATCGGGAAACGAAAAAAAGCGTGTTCAGAGGGCGCGATCCCGATGTTTTCGGGTAGGGTACGTTCGGTAAAAACGAAGTGCGGAGGCAAATTTTCCGGCGAAAAGTGTGCAATCGTCGATTTTCACACTTTTTGACACGATTCTCCGGGCTGCAGCCCGAAAACCCGACGAAACTGGGAAAGTCTCTTCGGGAAAAACGAAAGGATGACTAACCCCAAGGAAACCCCTGGTGTGTGTGCATGCTTGTGTGTGTTTGTGTGCGCACATGTGCGTGCATTGCATGCGACTCACCGTCGGCCGCCGCACGTGCCTTGTCATCAGCCGCGCGCCGGAATACGACGAGGCGCTCGTTTGCGCGAGCAGACTCCTCGCCCCAGTCAAAGTCCCCGACGGGCTCGCCCGCCTGCCCCTGCCGCTGCTGCCCCTGCTGATCCGATGCCGCGGGGCGCGCGCCGCGCTGCGGGCTCTGCTCTTCCTGCCCCTGCCGCCCCTGCTGCTGCTGCTGCCACGGCGCGCGCCCGGGGGCCGCAAACGCGCTCGCGTCGGCGCGGCCACATGACGACGACAGCCCCGGCGACCCTGACCCGAGCGGGGGCAGCGCCAAGTGGCCGCGGCCGACGCTCCGCGCGCGCTGTCCCTGTCGCTGCTGCCCGTGCCCCTGTTGCTGCCCCTGCTGCTGCTGCTGCTGCTGCTGCTGCTCCCCCTGGCGCTGCTGCTGCTCCGCTGCCGCGTGGCGCGCGCCGCGCCGCGGGCTTGGCGACGCCGCACGCGCCGCCACCGCGGCAGCCGCGCGCGCACGCGCGAGCACGGCCGCTGCGGCCGCGGGGGGCACACGAGTGATGCTGCTGCCGCTGGCCGCGAGAGACAGGGCGCCGGCCCACGTTGAGAACGCGGTCAACGGCGCCCCTCCAAGCCTGGGCAGCCGCACGCCGTCCCCGCCGCCGGCGCGTGCGCCCTGCATGTGGATGCAGGTATGCCAGCAGCATGTGGATGCATGGATGGTATGGGCATGCGCACATGCACACAGGAGCGGAGAGAGGGTTCGCATGCATGCGTGCATGCATGCATGCACGCACGCTCGCATGCATGCATGCCAACGGGAAGAGGCCAGAAGGAAATGCTGCCAGTCAGGCCCTCTCTCTCTTTCTCTCTCTCTGCATGCGCAACGGCCTCACCTCGGAGCTCTTCGGCTGCAGCGCGGCGGGCAGCGCGAGCGGCGCGGGCGCGGCGCGGCCGCGCGCGCCCCGCAGCGCCCCCCCACACTCTGTGCTGCCGCTGCTGCCGCCGCTGGCCCCCCGTACGCTGCCGCTGCCGCTGCCCCCGCCACGCGCGCCGTCGCTGCCGCCCTCGAACGACCCGCTGACCGACAGCACGCCCGCGCCCGAGGCCTCGACCACGCTGTGCTCCACACCTTCTGCTCCACACCTCCCGCTCCACACTTTCCGCTCCACACCTTCCGCTCCACACCTTCCGCTCCACACTTTCTGCTCCACACCGTCCACTCCACAGCTTCCGTCGCCACACCTTCCCTCGCCGCCGCCCCCGCGCCCACGGCCGCTGCACTCGCTGCTCCCATCCCCACCCAGCGCTGAGGGCGAGGATGGCTCTCCCCCTGCTCGCGTGCGGCCGCCCACACTGCTGGAGGATGCGTCCGTGGCGCCCGTGTGTATTGCGTGGGGGCTGTGTGCATGCTCGCCGCTCCGCGCCCCGCCCGACGCCTGCCCTCCCTGCACAGCATCATGGGCAGGCGCTGCTGCTGCTGCTGCTGCTGCGTCGAGGAGTGCACCCGGCTGTGTGTCCTGGTGGTGGCCAGCGGTCGTCCACGGCGGCTGCACCGGCCCCCCTGTCACTGCGCGCTCCCACTGCGACCAGGCGGCCGAGCCGAGCTGGCGTGACGCTGAGGGCGGGGTGCCGGGTGAGCTGCAGCACGCAGGGCTGGCGTCCCGTCTGCGGCTGGTGCTCGGCACCAGGGAGCTGCTACCACCCGCGGGGCTGGCACGCTGGCGGCCCGGCACCCTGCCGCTGCTGCTCCCAGCCGGGCTGTCGGGCGTACCCCCGCGACCCTGGAACCGCCCACTCGGGGGGCGTGCTGCCGCCTTGGCGTCGCGCGTGTGCAGCTGCGCGCCGTGCGCAGACAGGCCGCAGCCCCCCACCACTAGCCCAAAGTCCAGGCCACCCGGCGGTGGCCTGCAACACACGTGCATGGGAACTTGTGAGCCATGCCATGCGCGTGTGCCATGCCATGCGCGTGTGCGACTGAACCCAGCAGGGCATGCAATTGGCATGCCCTGCTGTGACTAGCTTGCGGGGGCCAACGGCATGCACACACGCGCTCCAGGGTGCACGGACGAATCGCACAGAATCCCCCCCCCCCCTGTATCAATCGCACCTGGACCCGGTAGCCCTCGTCGACGACGAGCCATGGCTCATCTGTGACGAACCATGGCTCATCTGTGACGAACCATGGCTCATCTGTTGGAGTGCGCGGGTGTTCAGGCGAACGCGTGCGGCGTACAGGCGCGACACACTAAGCGTGCAACACCAGAACGCGTGTGCGTGGCCATGCGCCACCACCAGGTGCAAATTTTGATT